>APFE030459331.1:0-15222 GCA_000404065.3 Pinus taeda | reverse complement strand
CTCCAGGGGTACACCGCTTAAGATAGATCCAGGCTCAAAGATAAAAGAGTGAACAAGTCTGTATTAAGGCATGAAATAGAATTATAGGAACTCAAGTCTTCAACAGAACATAAAGATCATAGTCCTGATCTTCCTTAAAAGAAATTACATAAAAGAACCTCCCTTGTAGCCAACAGTGCTATCCCTTTTATAAGGAAGATGGCAGAGATATCTAGATACAAAAAATAGATAAAATAGCGATCCCTCAGGATCTAAGATCCTGAGGGATTCGCAGAATCATTAATACTGCGTCACTTCTTTCCTTTTTTGCTCCGTGCTGATATCTCCGCGTCCTTTCTTGGGTTGATCCGTTTTGATCTGGTTTGCTTCCGGTCTCCCGTCAAAGGGACAACAATTAGCTCATCCTTGTTTTTACCTTTAGAATGGCCACCTTCCGTTTTTCCTCCCTCCTGCACATAGAAATGATGATTGTCAGTGTTTTTCATTAATTTCTTGTGTTTCGTTATAAATCCTTATAATTATCTAAATTTCCCATGCAAAAGGCCTTTGAGTTCTAATGAAAAGATACCAAAATAACCATCGAAACATACCTTCCTTGATACTCCACAACTTGAAAAAGGAATTTTTATTTGCCAAAATAAATATGCTAGTGATTTGCTGAAAATATTCAGGATGGAGAATTTCAAACCTATCCCTACACCAGTTGCAATAGGTACAAAGTTAAGCAAGGATGATGAAGGATCAAATGTCAATCCAACTCGATTCAAAAGATTGGTTGGCCACCTCATGTATCTCCCAATTACAAGACCAAATATTATGCAAGGAGTGAGGTTTATTTCCAGATTTATGGACACTCCGAAAGACACACATTAGAGTGTAGGAAAAATAATTCTGAGATACATAGTAGGAACTAGAGATTGTGGCATAATGTATGCAAGCACAAGGAATAAGGATTTGTTTGGATATACAAATAGTGATTTTGCAGGTAGTCTGGATGATAGGAAGAGTAATTTCGGTTACGTGTTCCATATTTTTTCAAGTGTGATTTCATGGGCATCTAAGAAGCAACCTATTGTGACACTTTCGTCAGCAGAAGCAAAATATGTAGCAACAACATGTCAAGCAGTATGGTTAAGAAGAATATTTGATAGACTCAAGAAGAAACAACAAGGATCAACAACAATATATTGTGGCGATTCCAAGTCAGATTTGAACCCCCTACATGTGATCATGCGCCGTGGATCAGGTCGCTTAGAGTTCCATTTTTGGTGTTCTCGAAGATGAGATACAAGTCGTGGTCCGTCGATTCGCAAATGCCGAGCATATTGACGAGACCCTTGTGATGGAATCTGTGAAGGGCGTTGATCTCCTCTGATGCTTGTCTTCTCATATTCTTTATTGCCACTCTGTATTTCGTATGATGACATAAGCGGAGGTGTGCCTTCTCATCTATTTTATTTCCACTCTATCTTTTGTATAATGATGTAAGTGAAGGTGTGCAGAGGCCTTTATGAAATGTGGAGGCCTCCACATTCCACAAAAGGTACTCCATCCACTGGAACAGGTGAAAATGTAAGTATCTTCCTACCTCAAAGCCCTTAAATGTGTGTGACTCCCATGACTTCCACTAGTACCTTGACACTACATATTTGGACATGTTAGACTATAATTAGGCTCAACAACTATAGCCTTGCGAACTTTATTATCAAACCAAGATTGAAATCGTTGACAAAAATAATAAGCCTCATGTTTTCAAATATTGAAAATGAATCAATAATTTAAATATGAAGTGTTAAGCTCAGTCAATGTATCTACTCGAGGCAGTATGTGCCCCATCGCCATTTGAATCCCATCTTGAATGGAACTCTTGTCTTGTTGCTTGCCATGCAGTAATGGTTTATGATTTTACGATTGTCAAGTGGAGAGTCAACAATAAAATTTCAAATTTTGCATAGAATGTTAACATTAGAATAATGTTATTAATCTATATTTATTCAGAGTGGTACATTGAAACTAGTAACCACCTGTAAAGTCATCATAGCTGCAAAAAGAATCTATAGGAACGGTTCTACCACACTACACAATAGAAAATAAATTTCTAATGTGAGGGTGCTCATGAATTTCTAATGTTGATGTTGAAACTCACAAAGTGAGCTTGATCATTGCATTAAACATCATCATTATTTATACATGTTTGAGTTGGAGAATCAATAGTGATCTCTACCGACTCCTACTGACTATCATCTACCACCGACTGGAGAACAGTGGTCACACGGTCAGTGCATTCGTGATTAATGTTCTAACACCTCCCTTTAATCAGGACGACCTAAAATTTAAAGTGCCTGTTGTCTCACTCTCACCTAAGGTTTACAACAGTACATAAAAAAAACTTGATAACAAGGATTTCATTTTTTGCTATTAGTTTCACACAACACAACCCTCTTTAGTGGACACTCGGTTGCAGACACTCCTATCAGCCAACACTTCATTGAAAACTCTCTGCGATCTATGCCACACAGGCATCATGGTCGACACAACCCTCTTCAACGGAGACTCGATTGCAGACACTCCTATTTGCCAGCACTCCATTGGAAACTATTTGTGCCACACAGGTGTTACGGTTGAGACAATCCTATTTAATGGACACTCGATTGTAGACACTTCTATCTGCCAACATTCCACTGAAAAATCTCTGCACCATATAGGTGTCACGGTCGGCACAACCCTCTTCAGCAGACACTTCTATCTGCCAACAAGCTATTAGAAACTCTTTGTGATCTAAGCCACATAGGCATCACGGTTGGCACAACCTTCTTAAGTGGAAACTTGTTGCAGACACTCCTACCTGCCAATACTCCATTGGAAACTCTTTGCGATCTACGCCACATAGGCGTCATGGTCAGAACAACCCTCTTCAGGGGACACTCGGTTGCAAACACTCCTATCTGCCAACACTCCACTGGAAACTCTCTGCGCCACACATATACTTTTCAACAAGTACACTTCGGTTGGGGGGTTTACATGGGCTCCCTTGGATGGCCTTCAAACACAAAGCTCCTATCTTGAACGACAACAGGCCCAACAGGATCAACGATTCACATTACATACGGTCTCGCCATCCGCTGGCTCATAGTGCCCTTGACTGCATTTCACAAGTTGGACAGGTCATATGGTGTCACCATCCGTTGGATCATAGTCCCCTTGACTGCATTTCACATGTTGGATAGGTCAGCAGCGCTAAAATCCTGACCAAACCATGTCACCTCCTCCAATTTTTCTCTTCTACACTCCACGCTGGCTGCTTTGCTCAGATTCATAGGGGCAACACTCTCCTACAACGCTTCAAACAATGCCCACTGTCAATTTAAACGCTCGATGACATTGATACACCGCAACTTACTCAAGCCACACTAGAGACATAACTCTTGCCGGCAACCTATTTCATACATGCTCCAATCGCTAGACAGAGCAACTGATATTCTCGTTTGGGTGGCACACAATCCACCACTTCACATACGACAGATATAACAACAATTCTATGCGCCAAAAGAACTGATGCACAACTCCAACTTTGAGGCTCCACACACGTTGGCCTCTTGTTGTTTATGCAACACCACAACTCACCACTTCCACAATGGGACAAAGATTCACTAGCCCAGGTCTCCATGACCACAATAACAAGACACATGCTCATCACAACAATTTCTTCAAGGGATTTGACATCAAACAACGCTCTCTGTGGAGTGCACTACAATAAACAACTTCTCCAAATGGCAATGGTCTTCAATGGTTGCTCGTTATTTTGCCACACTTGGCATCTCAAGACAAACATTCACTCTTCACCCAACAGATCTTTGCTAGATCCTAGCAGCCACACCGTCACACCACAAGGCCACAAGGTGAATTTTCAGGATTTGATTTCCTTTCTACACAGAGTGATGAAACCCACGACTCGATCTCAACACAACAACATAATGGTCACTCCATATAGCGGGCTCTCTCATCGCTGACAATGTGGGCTACGCCTCCTCTAGCAAATATGGAGCACACTGCTCCAACTCAGAAGGCCTAGCGTAGGCTGAACACACAACACTTAACTTTCATAAGCCCAACACAATGCTTGAGCTCTGAAACTAAGTTGAAATCGTCAGCTCTAATACCATGTTGAAACTCACAAAGTGAACTTGATCATTGCATTAAACATCATCATTATTTATACATGTCTGAACCGAGAGAATCAATAGTAATCTCTACCAACTCCTACCGACTATCATCTACCACCAACTCAAGGACAATGGTTCACGCGATCGGCGCGTCCGAGATTAATATTCTAACAATACATAGGTGTCGATGAATATAATTTCAACGCGAGTTGTGTGCTAAAAGAAATAGTAAAAAGACGCGTAGTGAAAACAATCCTCCCTCTTGCACATGGCTTTTAAAAATGTGAGGGGATAGGTTTTGATAAATTCGAGTTTAGCTAAAATTTATATAAACTAGGTATAAATTATATAACTTTAATTGTATTACGGGTGTTTGGCATGTCAAGAACAAGGAAGTGCACCGATGGCGCCGTACGACGTATACAAAGGGCGTGTATGATCTGGGAGTTACAAGACAAGAACACTGGTTTGTATCTCCATACAATTATAGATATAATCATTTCACTAGGCACACAATCCACAAATGGTGAATCCTCTCTTCAAAAATCGCAAACATTGAGATCACTAGGAAGCATCGTCGTAACAACTCTAATTCTAATGTTGTGCTTCGTGTTCCGTTATAGTCTTAACGGTCCCCCAACCCCGTTAGAGGGAGCGCAATAAGGGTCCACCGGTAGGCAAACAACCAAGCTAGGCCAACTAACATAGTAGCCGTGTTCAGGGACATAGACGCAAACAATCGATTGTTGATATTTCAAAACTCAGAACCCATCATAAGTGCAGGCGAAAGTCTCAGTAATTACGACAAAGCCCAATCCAAACAAGTATATTTATGACTTAATAGTAGTTATAACTATATTTCCATGGTGAGATAAAAATATGGGTAATCAATTAATTGATACATAATTTTGATTGATTGATTCAATGCAGTTTTCACATATACATAAATCCACGATAGGGTGGAAGTCATCCAATCTGCTTATAATTCATGGTTGACGAGCAACGCATTAAATACATACACTGGAGGAAGCAACACCATTCCATTGAACAACATGGGCAAAAAGTATTTCAACTACGTCACTCCAGGTATGAAGCTTGACATTACCATTGTTGATGCCTCGTCTACACCATCTCCTCCACCTCCGTCAACAAGCAACACCAAAAATGCGACCGTGGCAACTTCAGACATGCAAATCGAGGATGGGGCTGTGCTTGTCGTCTCACTTCTACCCAGATCTCTGGTTGTATGTGTGTTGATATTGATGAGGACGAAGGCTATTTTCAACTCTATAACAAAGTTAATGCATTTTGATATGTGGGGAAATACCCCTCCCCCTCTCTCTCCACGCTACATTCATTTGTTCTTAAAGTTAATGCACATTTGTTCTTAAAGTTAATGCACTCTGATATGCGGGGAAAGAATACTATTTTCAACCCTATAACAAAGTTAATGCATTTTGATATGCCGGGAAATAGCGCTCCCCCTCTCTCTCCACGCTCCATTCATTTGTTCTTAAAGTTAATGCACTCTGACATGCGGGGAAATAGGGCTCGCTCTCTTTCTCACAGCAAGTGTTCTCAAAGTTAATGCACTCTGACATGGGGAAATAGCGCTGGCTCTCTTTCTCACAGCACGTGAACAAATGAATAAAGCGTGGAGAGAGAGGGCGAGCGCTATTTCCCAGCATGTCAGAGTACATTAACTTTGCTATAAAATTGGAAATAGCATTGTCCTATTAATAAATAGTAGTAATAAGGAAGAGACCGTGGCTTGCTTGTGCAGTTATTGTGAATAGTTATTTGTTGGGTTATGTACTTATCGCTATTTTTTTCCTACCCATATTGTTGGGTATGGTTATTTCTTTGGATAATTAATTTATATTTTATAATTAATGAATGCGGAGGATGCTCATTGTGTGGGAGTGTGGATCTCGGCACTCTCGCACATAGAACTTCCTCTGCACTCTGAGTCCAACCTACTACGACACTCGTTAAAAACAGGGCTGGGTTTATATGGGAAGCTTGGTTTGGAATGTAGGTGGAGCCTCCTACCAGTGTTCACTACGGTTCAGGCACCAACAAACCGCGATCTGTGAAGCGCCAATAGCAGGACCGTGGAATGAATATATCGTGGCTCTATATTTCATAGGGCCTGCAGGGTTGAGGGCGGCAGGATCACAATGGATTATAATCGGCTGAGAAGTTGGGGGAGCCCCGTGTATACACAGATTTCTCAATCACGTTAGATATGTCTTATCTAACATGGAGTATGGAATTAGGTAAATATTTGGATGGAGCATTTTGTACAATTTTCGAATTGTGCGACGAGGTTTCAGAATCTTCACAAGAGTTGGGGACCCTAGCTTTGTTCAACGCTGTGCCGCTCTCTCGTTTGACGACTGCGCCGCTCTCTCGTTTGACGACTGCGGCCACGTCAATACATTTTGCGGAGTGCGGAAGGAACTCTAAGAGTGTGGCTATTTGCCGGAGTGCGGAAGGAACTCTAAGAGTGTGGCTTTTTTATATTTATCCATTAGTCACAATGTATAGGTAAATATTTTTTATGTTTCTAGGATTCCCTAATATTTGGGGAATCTGTAATTGACTTAAACTTATGGCAATGTATTAATAATATGTCTTTTTTTTTTTTCTTACTTTAAGAGGATTTAGAACTATGTTGAGAATTGAAATAAGATTTTCAGAAAATTAGAAAATTATTTTTAAATTTAATAGAAAATAAGAATATTTAACAATTTCTTGAAACATTAGTTAAAATTGTAAAAACACAACAAAATAATGTAAAGTCAACTTACTTTGACCTAGAGGCAAATGTTACACTCAATGGTGAGGCATGAACTAATAAGTTCTTTTCCAACGTTTAATAGAATAGAGGAAGGTCCTTGATCTTGTTTTGACTTAATGTTGTAGAAGCATTGTGTGTAATTTATAGCAATTCTCAAAGAAAATTAGTAATTGAAGAGTTCTCCCTTAAGTGCCATAAGGAGAAGAATACGATCTTAAATCAAACTCAGGAAGAAACTTTGAAAACTATTTATTGTAGTTGAGAAAGTGAAGTGTGGGTGCTTCTTCTTCTTCTTCCTTTCTTTCTTTCTTTCTTTTTTTTTTTTTTTTTTTTAAGAGATTTTGAGATTAGGAGTGGGTTTTCTCTCCGTTTCTTTTTAGATCATTGAAGCATCATTAAGCTATAATCTTCATATCAGCTCAAACCATTGCCAACAGATCAAATTCCAAAATCAAGTATAGTGGTAACTTGCAATTAGTTTTTTTGTCAGTGTACTAGTTGAATTGCATTGTAAGCATGTGCATTTTATGGCAAAACCAACAACCTTCATTTACTAAGCTTCAATTGTTGTAAAATGGCTTGAATTGATGGGTTATTAGAGTTAATCAATACTATGATACTCTCTACTATTGATGATATAGTCAAAATTGGCAAAGCCACTCTTATAGATATTCTAACTTGTTTATGAAAAATTAAGCATTTGAGGGTTTATGAAGTGGTCTGACTTTTTTTGCAATAGGATGGTGACAAGCTCTGGGAGTCTTGAGCCTCCTCCCCTGGTCGACTCTAGACATTAACGCCTTCAACAATCTCGTAGCCAAAGGGATGAAATACCAAAAGGTGTGTTGGCCATGCTCTCGCTAGGAGCGCCAACAATAGAAAACCAAATGAAAAGAACAACAAAATTCGACACATAGACATTGACACAACTGTAAAACCCCAACTAGTGCTACCCTGACAATGACGACAACACATACATTGTCGTCACCAACAATGTTGCACATCGAAAACAATGGAAACATAGACAGTGACGTTGCTGACAGTGTTGTTATCGATAGCGTTGCGCATTGAAAGTACTAGGCACTGGCAAGGGTGCAAAAAAAAAGCACCACTGCCGTAAATAAACTTGACACTTAAAAAACACATCTACAGTAGAGTACAACATAGTCAATTGCAAATGACCGAGGATTGTTGCTGCTAATAAACACAATGAACTCGAAATAATTACATAACATTGTTGTACATAAAACATGAAAACTACTGCCAATAAAACACATAAAACCTTTCTTTTCAACCTCAACGAAAACCCTTTATGCACAACAAAATAATTGACACATAGTTGAAGAAATTGAACATACAAAAACTACATAAATTATGCACAAACACATCCCTGAACAACAACTTGAAACCAGTAATTTACACACTGATAATTGCTGCACATAAAAATACATTGCTACAAATAAATACCAGGCTGGACAACAAATTGATGAAACAAATGCAACTGTTGAACACACACAAAAATCTACAACAACTTAAATAAAACGCTTAAGCACCAAACAACTACAAATAACAACATAACAAAGGAACCCTAATTCTTTTCACATTAACATAACCATAATTTACATAAAATGCAGGCCGACTGCATTGCCTCCACACTCTCCCTATGTAACCACCAAACTATATGCAACACTTCTCCAACCAAAAATCTAGACCCGAATTTGCATTTACTTGTAACTAGCTAAAATGAGCATTACATAACAATTTTCCCTCTATTACGAATGCACATTACATAACATTTACATGTCATGTCATTTCATTTACATGTCTTTTTCATTCCATCTCACATTTTAATTTATGTATCCCTTTTACATTCACATGAGCAAGGTGAAGCCGATTCGCTTTGTCAAGAAGTTAGAGGAAATTCTCAATGTGGAAGTCTACACCCCTCAGGAAGGATCTTGGGTTCTACAACTTGTAGAGCGCAGTCTAGTTGGTTAATTCATGGGGATTTGGCCTTACCGGTGTTTTATGAGGATTTGGGTGGAGAAAAATTGGAATCCAATGATCAAGGGTTCTATCTCATCTTTGTTTTGTGGGAAAGGGTTTTTTACATTCTTCTTCAAAAATAAGGCAAAGACTTGATTTTTTGAAGTGGGCCATACTTTATGGATGCTCAAGGGTTAAATTTGGATTGTTGGAGTCTAGATTTTAATCCTTAAAGTATAGTGTTGTCAGCAATTCCTTTTTGGGTGAAGCTTCACTTCCTTCCTCTGCATTGTTGGAATGACACCACCTTCACAAGCATTAGTCATGCCTGGGGAAAATATATTGATCAAGTCGAGCCACATGAGGGTTTATTTGCCTATGCACAAATATGTGTTGAAGTGGATCTAGATAAGGGACTTCCAACAATCATAAATCTAAACTTGGGTAACTAGTCTCACATCTAAGAGGTGGACTATAACTAACTTCCATTTAAATGCAAGGTGTGTCATGAATATGGCCACTTTGTGAGAAGCTAGAAAAAAATAGTAGCAACAAAAAACAAGTCAAGGAGGGGGACTAGTGGCAACAATCCAAAAGAAGAAGAGCCCCATCAAGGAAAACCAACAACTAACCTAGATAACCTGATCAAAATGACAACAAAGGGAAAGGGCCGACTTCCCCAAAAAAAGTTGTCCCAGTAAAAGGAGAAGAGACTCGCAAAATAAATGGGAAGAAAGAGAGCAATAATAGTTATAAAGTATTGAATATGGTGAATGAATAGGGGAAATCCTGCATAATAATCCTCCATCCTCATAAGGAAGGGACCCCAAATCATTAAAAAAGCCAATCGCGGAGCAGAATAATTCGAACATGTTGCCCCTTGAGGATGACCCAACCCCTATGTAGCCTGAGAGTCTTCCTCGAATGATGAAGAGTTCCTCTCTCCCAAAAATATTAAGTCAAGGCTTGCATTTACTAGTTTTTTTGATGAGAAAATAGAGGTAGAGAAGAAATATAGGAGGATCAACTACACAAGAAGGGTGAAAGGAATACTAACTAAGAGATATATATAAAGAAAGTAGAAAAAGACAAAGAATTGGGCACCTAATCGATTTTGGGCCCAAAACTAAAAGGGTATAGGAATGCCATGAAATGAGGAAACTTAGCCCCTACATAAGGGGCTACTAGAAGGACATTCTTGGATATTACTAGAAGAATGATGACGTATATAGAAAAGAGGTCGACATAATTGTTTGTAGCAAGCCCAATATTGGCTGAGAAGGAGAGAGAATGTGAATCAGATAGATGAATAATTTCCCTTGCACCTCTAATTGAGGGAGTGCCATTGAAAAAATCCTAGGGAGAGTCACTTTGCACAACAACATGATCAAGGGGAGAGAAGCAACTACCTGGAGTGGATGAAGAGGATAATGAGAGAATTGTCAACCTCTGTGAGGAAACTTTAGAAGAGATTGGGGGTTATTTTCTCTAAGATAACAACATTCCTTTCAAGCTAGATACCCCACTAGGCACATAGAGGGAGTCCCTTGAGATTGTTCAGAAGGTGGTAGGAGAGCTAAGGTTTCAGGCAAAGTTTGATGTTTTTTGCTACCCATTCCAAGGCTTAAGGGAAAGAGATTTTAATTTCCATCCATACTTGTTTGGTAAAGGGGAGACTAATAAAGAGAGGGTTTATGGATTCAACATTAGATTTGCAGAGAAGGAATATACTGGGACCCTGAAAAGGTCTTTTTTCCTTTTAGCATGAGCCACATGAACACTTTAATTTTTGGACGACAACTTAATTTCCAAATAATGTTTCCCCACCAAGGAGGGTTTTCAACCTCTTGCAACTAACATATAAATCCATATTTTAGATCATACTTCCCATGAGGTCTTTTGGTCCATATAAGCTGGTCTTCTTCGTCAGAGATAGTAACATTTGAGAAATTTAAACCTTTGATATAGTTTTCCCAAGCAGTTGCATCCTCTCCTTCAATTTGTAGGTAACCGACCAACATTCAAGATTGCAAACCTGAAGAAGAGTGTGGGAGGGATATGTGAGCTAGAGAGAATTTCCTTTGAGTACCTAGATGATGTATCAGGGGGTCAGAAAGTCTATGCCAATGCTGACTACCAATCCAGGGATCCCTTCCCAAGGTAACATTTTTTCCATTCCCCACATTTCAACAGAGGTGATCACCAATGATCATAAAGGCCTTTATGCTAGAAAATTATATATTACAAAGAAATGGAACACATAAAATATTTCGGAAACACAAATACAGAAACACATAAAACAAGAGAGACACAGATATACGTGGTTCACCCAATTTGGGCTACGTCCATTAAGAAATAACCAGTACTCCCTGTAACACCCTCCTCCCACATCTACCCAAGTTACTAGCCAACCAGGGTAAACATGTGATGAGAGGCTACTATGATGGGATTCAACCTCCTATGTGACCTTAAGGAAGTGGAATCGACAGAAACACAACATACATACCCTCCACATCAGCAAGAGGACTCCCAAGAACCATCCCAACCTCTCAGGTAATCAACCCCTAGGTTCCCATTGAGTTTTTAGACCAATTAACCCCCAGACGCTCCCTTGATATAGGCATTCATGCATCCGGAAGGCTTTGGACACTCCCACAACATGGTATGCCAGTGTCTAGGGATTATTTTTCTCAATGTTGTGCCATCGTCCCTAGGATTTGAGCTACTTTTTTAGGCTTAGAGCCCAGATCACTGCCCATAACTAAATGAAATCTCTAGAAAAAAAAAGATAGCAATGGAATAATGATACAAATGCAATCACTTGAACATGCACGTGAATGGATCCCTACTAGCCATGATAGGCATTTCATTAAACATGTCACAAAGTTGTAATCTACAGGTGTAAATAAAAAATTTGAGCATAGGGGTCTCATTCTTATCTGAGAATTGCTAACATGCATTGTTCCCTTATACCATTTGCTACATTATCATCTATTAGGTCATAGGTACATTGTTCATCCATTTACAAATAAAAACATGATGAGAGCCATACATCACTGTCATAAAGCATGCTTATAACTGGCATAATAACAACAAAAATATCAAGGATACATCAACCATAGACTCCACATATACACCAATACATTTACACATAAGATATCAAGGAAATAATCTCTTATTAATGAATGTAAAATCCAACTCGGGATGGGACTACCACGTTCCACCCGACCATAGAATGGCTGAGCCAATTCTCTCTTCATCCATTCACCCCTGCGCCATATTCCAAGCATGAATGTGGGACTCAAACCAAAAGAACCAACCAGGGCATCCCGAGGCTAAACCACCTCACACTCATCAATAAAAACCATGCTTTACCATAATCCATCTTGGATCACTAGGCCAAACAATAAACAAGTAATAACAGGCTTTACCTTGATCTCCACCAGATCACTAGGCCAAAGAAGCATGGATGCCACCAAATTTCTCCACCTACATCGTGAGGAATTTTGCTACCTCATAATCTCTCATGCTTTACCACAATCCACACCAGATCACTAGGCCCTAAACCGAGACCCAATCTCCAGGCTTTACCGCATATCCCATCCCGAGATTACTAGGCTTGATGGAGAGCACCCACCTCTAAGCTTTACCGTATATCTCGCCATTCATGGTCAAGGATTCCTAGGCCCACCAAGGCAACACAAAATCTGGCTTTACCACAACCCATAGTCTGGTTCAACAGTTATTAGGCCATGTGTTCTATTATTCATAGACCCAACTCACTCAACTTTGAATCCATCTGAAAATATAGCTTGTTAGGGTCCTAGAGTCTAGGTATTAAATGTCTTCGACTTGTCTATTTTGTAGAAAATCTGATGTAGGTTAACCTGTTGTGGCCACAACTACCACCCTATTAAAACTTGTCTTGATAGAAATTTCTCATGGGTCCCCCTTATGAAGTTTGATCTTCCACCTCTCCAAATGATCCCTTTTATCCTAGAGACTTTAACTCGTTGCTAAGTCGAATCTTTAATTATAAATGGTCAAGGCCCCTTTGATAAATCTTTGTTGCATATTTCATTCTTGACCCGACTTAGCCTTTCATTCATTCCCTTCATCGGACTTTTCAATCTCATATGCATTTGTGGTACTTCTATGCTCGCACACATAATCACCCCACCCCCAATACGGGTGTTTGTGCACTTAATACACAAAAATCTTCATTGCATCATCGTCATGTTACAATATTTTTACAAAATAAACCCTCTGCAATACATATATTTTTGGGTCCTAAGCTGTAATTGCATATCGCAATTTGCCAAGCCCCAAAGCTATACAAAAGGGGCGCAGAGGTGTTCCAGACCCGACGACCTTATCAACCACATATCATATAATATATGTCGCATCCGAAAGCCCATCGCATATCGCATATCGGTGGAGCCCGGGGTCATATACAAAACACAATGTGATATAGCGGACCTGCCGCGTTATTAAACATAGCCGATATATGTATTGGGTCCAGGACCCATCGCATATTGCATATCGGCGGAGCCCAAGGTCCATACATATATATGGCATGTCCCTAGCCTCTGGACCTGATGACATTATGAACTGCACTATATATAGTATTGGGTCCAGTTCCCAATCACTCATCGCATATCGGCAGATCCCGGGGTCATGCAGTTAACAGAGAGGTGATGTGATGGACTTGCCGATGATTGTAAAGCCGAGTATATTAATTTTCAAATCTGCCCAATGGCCATATGTGGCTTTTCCCATTTATCCATGTGTTTTGCGATGAAACATTAAAGTCAGGTTTTCCAAAGGGAATGGTAACGTTGCAGACCCGAAGGGATTTATGAACCTAACATATATGTGTGTTTTCAGGTCTGCCTCCTATATTGCATATCGCGATCAGTGAGGCCCTAGGACTTTTATATATGTGACGCTCCCCATACTCCAGGCCTAATAGTATATATAGGTTTCAGGTCTGGGATCAATCGCTTGTCGCTATTGGCGAGATCCGGTACATACACATATAGCGCACCATAACCCCCGGACTCGCCGATGATTACAAAGCTGAGCACATAAGTTTTCAAGTCTGCCATTTGATTTCGGTTGGGTTTTGCGGCGGTTTTCAGTGTAAACCGAGTTTGGCTTGTGAGGATTAAATTATGCATAAATTTAGAAATTAGGGGGCGATTCTTTTTCGATTAATGTGATAAACATTCAACAGAGGCAATACTTATGTTTTAAAGCATTTTTGTTGTATTTTCAGAAGCGTAACTAGTGTCTCTTATTTCTGCAGGCCAGAAGTAACAAATGCACAAATAGATCCCGAAAACCCTTATATGTAGAGGTATTCTGTCAGAAGAGCCGACCTTTGACATTTTCAGTTGGTCTCCAGGTGTAGCCTGTGTGCTTCGAAAATGAAACCGCTCCAGATCGCATCATGAAGAAATGAAAAAATAGTCATCCCCTCTAATCAATGACCATTCAATGCCCAGGAAATGAAGCGCCCTAATGTCAAGAAACGCCTTTTACGTGTCAGCAATGACACTGACTATTTTCACCTGTTTCTTTTGATCAGCATAATGAAGGAAGGAGAGGGAGGCAAAGAGGCAAGGAAGACCGAGGGCGAAGGACTTTTAGCATAAATATTACCTCCGAAGAGGAGAAGGGGCCTTTGATTTTCGAACAGAATAGTGTTGCTTTATTGTGAATGAGGAGGACTGTTTTTAAGAGAAGAAGGAGCCTTTAGTTTGAGACTGATCGTATTGTTTTGGATCAGAGTGTTGTTATTGACATGAATGTAAATGTGATTTATATTTGTGTATATGGATGACTTACAGTTCACTATTAGTCTTGTTAAATTGAATGTGATTTAGTTTCATGGTTAACTTGTGAATGGTCTTTGATTTGAAACTAAATTAAACATCAGTTGCAGTTTTAATTCCATAGAAGAATGTGGATTCCTATATGAGTGATTTGATTTCAATTTAGCTTTAATACAACCTGGTCCAGTTGTGAATTCAGTGATTGATTCATTTGGACTTGAATCTATGCATGATGTTTAACCTTCTTTATCACGCTCTTGCTAAACATATATATGATGTTTAAACCTCTGTATCATGCTCTGCAGGATAGACTAGAGTAGCTAGAACTAGATTAGAGTAGTTAGAAGTAGTATGATAGGATTTAATACATAAAGGTTAGATGTTTCATTTTGTTGATTTAATTGAAGTCTTCCTCCCGGAAGCAATCTTTCGA
>APFE030459320.1:0-12438 GCA_000404065.3 Pinus taeda | reverse complement strand
TGGGACTCCTACACCAAACGGTGTGAGGATTAGTTGAGACTTCATATTGAGGAGATCCCCTGAATTTTCGCGGGTTCAACACTGTCAAAGTTTATGGCACTATAAGGAGGGCCTCTAGTAGTTGACGGATGATTGTCCCACCAACCTGACTCGTCCATAATCCGGTCAAGGTAGTAACATTCATGCCTTCTATTGGATGGTTCTACCTGAGTCGATGTATCCACTTGAACTCCTCTCTGCTCCTCCATTTATAAAAGCTATGGATAAGTGATATTTTTTCCATAAGAGAAAAGAAAATATACATTGAAAATCATGAGAGATTTTAGGGATAGATTGGGTCATTTATACATTCCTTATTGAGTGGTTTTAGAATATAGAAAAATATGATCTATGGATGATTTATGAAGTGATTTTAGGATTTAGGAAAATCTAATTTATGGAATGATTTATGGGTGATTTATGGAATTATTTTAGGATTTAGAAATTTTATTTCATTTTCTTAGTTATACTTTTTGTAAGCCTATGGGAAATGAGAACTAATTGTAGAAAATCAGCTATAGAATTGCAACTGATCAAGAAATTTAATCTAAATCAAGGGATAGAATTCTACTCTACCACTCTCCATAAATTAATTCACAATTTAGAACAACATTACCAAACATACATCAATCACATACACAAGTACATAGATGTATTTAGGGGAAGCCAACTGGTAAAAATGCCTTAAGCATGTTTGCATTAATCATTTGAATAGATGAATTATGACAATGGCTAGCTCCAACTCTATGCTCAACTTTAAAAGAAGAATTGTTCTCTCTCCTCTCAATGAACAAATCTAGCCAACACTTAGCCTAAAATCATCTCTCCTAGCCTCTTATTTTCTTACATAAATGTTGAGGAAATTAGCCCTTATTCTTTAGGAATTTCCTCCAAAATAATTCTATAATTCCCAAGGATTAATCATTGATTACATGTAATGCCTATACACTCAATACTATTCTACAAATAATGCTACACTGTCTTGGAATCTCTACCATAGGTTACACATTTTAATTCCTTGTATGCATGACCTATTTTGGTTGATTGAGTAGTTAGCTAGATGATATTTGAGTTAGATTATTGTCCCACTGCACCATTGACCTCCAACTAGTTCTATTCACTTTTAGAGCAAGTGTAGCTAAGTACAACTAGAAATAACTGAACCAGATTTCTATAAAGTAACAATCAACGCATGCAATCTAAACTCTGATCCAACTAACTCAAATTTACTAAACTAATTGAATGAAAAGAGCCATGTCACCTTAGTACACTGCCTCCAATTTTTCTATTGATGTGTAAATTTTGAAGTTTCTCTATTTTACCAACGCTAAGGCAAATTGAGACTTCTTGCTACACTTCTCAACACTCCCTCTTAGAAAGAAAGGGATTATCAACCACACCTATCATGCACCTGTGGAGTTGAAACTTCCCTCTTGACAAAGCCTTTGTCAAGATATCAAAGTCTTATTACTGAGTTGGAATGTACTATAGAAACATTATCCTCCTCTTCACATAGTCCCACAAATGGTGATAATAAATATCTATATGCTTGGATTGATTATGAAATACCAGATTGTCAGAGCGACTAATTCAAATCTTATTATCACAATATATCATAGTTGGATCCATCATGAGACCAAAGAATCCCACAAGTACCTTTCTCATCCAGATCTCCTCACATCTTTCTTAACTTTCAACCATGTGTTCAACTTCTACTGAGCTGAGCGCAACAAACATTAGGTTCTCGCTGTAATAGAAGATTGCTATGGAGCTAAAACTAAAAATTTCTCCTGATGTAATATTTCAGACAAATAGACTCCCTGCCTAATATGCATTTTTGAAGCCATGCATTTTCACTCCCTATGTTAATATGTATCATAATCCATACTCGGTAGTGCCTCTGAGGCACCTGTTGTAGTGACTACAACACCCTCCGATATTTTGGGTAGTACCCAAATTTTGGAGCCTTCCTTGGTTTTTCCATCATGGTTGCAAACATTTAGGCTCAGTCCATGAGCGCCCTTTGAGTCTTTTCACCACTTTTCTTGTTTGACCAAATGTCATCTTTTGGCATGCTAATTTATTTTTCATGACTTATTGTCCTATTCTGTTGATTTCGAAGATTTTCCTATATTTGTTTGAGTTGTCCTAGCTATGTATGCATCTATATCAGTCATACAGAAAGTTGTAAGCACGATCAAACAAGTGTTGTCACTGTCATCTGAACGTCTCTCTTAAGTGTCACACTTGTCGCTCTTAGCTATAGATGGTCTCACAGAGCAAAGTTCTTTGTCTTATTGTCCCAATGGTCCACGGCATCATGTTGTTGAAGTATGCCAAATGTCTTATCAGAATTTCGAGTCCTAATGGGTACACTTTCTTCCCACACTTAGCCACTTTCCTAAAAACCCTTCTGACTGGATAACCCCCCTCTCACGAGACCCTAACTGAGTTGCAATTTGCAGTCTCAGTCGATTGTGATAATGATCTGCTACTTGGAACTATGCAATGCTTGAGGTTTTCCTTTAGGATAGTTGCACTACACAATCCTAGAGGTGAGCAGCTTGCCTTCCTTCTGAGAATTGAACAGAAATCGCATCAGAATTGGACAGACAAAAGAAGCTCACGAAAGAGCAAGAAAAGGGAGCAGATGCACGTAACCATCTTACAAGACTAAGACCATTAAAGACCCCATAGCATCAAGCCATGTCAAGGAAAAGACAAAGCACATCCAGGAGCACATCCATCACAAACAAAAGAGAAGCTTGACATTTACACCATAGTAATCTAGTCCATGTTACTAGTTTCATGTCAAATTGTGTCATGAGTTGTTAGGGCCACAATTCTACTATCATTTATGTTGTAATTAAATGTAATGTAAAGTGAAATTCCAATGGACCCACACATGAAGATGAAGAGTCATGTTAGTTGAAAATTCATAGGAAGTTGAACGATGATGAGAGAAGTCCAAGAGTCACAAGGGTCAAGCGCCACCCTTGGCTATATATAGCCGTCCCATTGTATGAATGTGTACTTTTAACCCAGTCTCCTCCCACATAACCTTGAGAGTTCAGTCAGTTATTTGAGGAGCGAGGAGTGCCTCCAATGTCCCGCAACCGGGAATAGTGATATATGGTGTAAATATGTGTCTTGGAAATTTTTCATAATGCAAAATCATGTTAAGGCCAACACATTTTTATGCATGTTTTGTAGATGTAAGTAATATTATTCTTTCGACATTTGTAATGAATATTTGTTTCACCTATGCTAAGATAGTTGAACTACTTCAGTTGTTTTAGTACTTAAATTGTTGGGAATGTGTTGTATTGGTTGTCATTGTTGTCAGGTCCTTGTGGACTACTCCGCAGGATATTGAAAAAACCTTTATTTCTTACTAGTTACAATGGCCATCACATCCGTATGTGCTGCTCTGCTGGTTGGTGTACGCGTTTTTCCTTGTACTACAATTTTAATTATTGTCACATTCTCTATGGACTATTCTGTTGCATGTTAGACATACCTCTTTTTATTTGCATGTGTCTCTTCCTGGGTGGTACTACAACCTCTCACTTAGAGCCTCACTTTACTGTCACCCTTTATAGTAAGAGAACCTAGAAAGAAGTTACATTATGCACTCTATAGGCATACTCACTTCAATTGTCAAATATTCCAACATAACACTCTCATGTGATGAATAATAAGAGCTAAGGAAATTCTCTAAGACAATGGTGACAGGGCCATCCTACCGAATGGGACTCCTATAGAAAATTGTTGGAAATAATACTGAGAGGGGGGGGTGAATCAGTATTATCAAATGAATAAAACTTTTTCATTTCCATACTTAGATACATATACACTACTTCAACGCAATTGTGTCTAATGCAACTAGCGTATATCGAGAATACTTATGATTCAATTAATCCATTAAATGTTGATCTTTAGTTATTGCATCAGAACTTCTTTAACCATATGTATAGTAAGCAGGTGCAGTAAAACAGAACAAATTATCACACACAAGAAGCACATATGAACAACATGATATAAGGTGGAAACCCAATGTGGGTGAAAACCACCTACTGCAAGTCGTCTCTATCTTCTTTTAGTAAGAAACTTATTTTACAATATTTCTATACTGGTGCAGTCTTATACCAGTACACATGCTTCTAACTACAGAAGGCTACAACCTTCTCTCATTCTCCAGACTCTCCTGGAAGGGAGCTACAACCCCCTTAGCTCTTGTACTAGTCGATCCACTTACTGGTACGTAGGTGCCGGCCTACTAAAATTCTCCAACCTTTACTCATTCTCCAGTTGCTACTGGAAGGGAGCTACCACCCCCTTAGCTCTTGTACTAGCTGATGTACTAGTACATAGGTGCCGACGTACAGAAGGCAACAACCTTCTCTTTCTTCCTCCAGGTACCATGTGTCATACACTTTCAAACTGGATACTCCTGAAGCACAACGCTATAATCTGAAGGCCACGTTTCATCCAATTTTCATACTGGACCCATCAATATCATTGAAGCACAAAACAATCAATACTAGCATCATCAATTTTTGAATCACTGAAACACTGAAACCCTGTCAACAATACAGTCACCAGAATACAGAGCATACTATAGAACTCTGCAATAACAATCAAACCCAACTGCAACTTCAAACATCATACTTCATTATGTATACACTACTACGATGAATCAAATCCACGTATATACATGCTTTTGCCAAAGCCAACCCGCGTACAGATCTATACATATTCAATCATGACTTTGCGGTTGTTTCAGACATCAGTCATAACCAGATTATAACATGCGTACAATAAAACATGAATCAATAATTTAGCTCTAGTCTATCCATGATCAAACCATATAAAGATGATTCATTTCAAACCATTTGATCCTAATCTATCCTTAGATCTTGTTCTCCATCAACCAGTGAGATCCCTCCTTAGCTCAGATCAAGCAATGCATCATAACCCATATCCTACATACTGGATCTCATACTACATCACATATTCAAGTCTTTTTCCATGACTTTGCCTAATGATCTTCTTCTCCTTTCATATTCTTAGGACTTACTCAATACCATGGTCCAAAACCATAACAAAACAATACAACGGATCGAATACTTGGGTTCAACTCTTTTGGATGCAATACCACAGACCAAATCCATAGGATCAAAAACTGTTGGAATAATACCATGAACCAACCATAAGATTTCCCATGTGCGTGCGCTTTTCTCTGCATGAAAGTGCATGAAATTTTCTCTGCATGAAAGGAACTAATCTCTTCATGAATGTGCGTGAACTTTTCTCTGCATGAAAGGAAGTTTTCTCTTCATGAAAGTGCATGAAATTTTCTCTGCACTATAATTTATCATCTGAGAGGAGTGAGTTGCCATCAAGTACAACATATGTATCATAATGCCAACAATCTCCCCCTTTGGACTTGATGGCAAAGCTAACTTGTCATACTGAGAACTGTCATCTAATTCCTTTGAGTTGTCCGACATCCCATGCATTTTGTCACATTTGATATCTCTTCCGTAGATTCATCTAGATATATATAACTGAGTTGATCTTCTACGAGTTAGTTGCCATCAAGTACAGCACATGCATCATAATGCCAACAATCTCCCCCTTTGGACTTGATGGCAAAGCTAACTTGTCATACTGAGAACTGTCATATGATTCCTTTGAGTTGTCCAGCATCCCATGCATTCTGTCACATCTGATATCTCTTCTGTAGATTCATCCAGATATATATAAGTGAGTTGATCTTCTATGAGTTGGTTGCCATCAAATACAACACATGCATAATAATTCCAACAATCTCCCCCTTTGGACACTATGGCAACAATACCAAATCAATCTCCCCCATTGACATCAAGCGCAAAGGGCAGACCAAGATATTCTCTTCCTTTGTTGTCCATACTCCCCCTGAGTGCCTGCTGAAATTTCTGAATGAGCTTCCCCTTTCTATATGCCAAGGTGTACTAAAGGAAACTGTTCTCTGCACGAAAGGAACTTTTCTCTTCATGAAAGCGCGTTAACTTTTATCTGCACTATAATTTATTAGCTGAGATGAGTGGTTTGCCATCAAGTACAACATATGTATCATAATGCCAATAATCTCTCCCTTTGGACTTGATGGAAAAGCTAACTTTGCATACTGAGAACTATCATCTGATTCCTTTGAGTTGTCTGGCATCCCATGCATTCTGTCACATCTGATATCTCTTCCGTAGATTCATCTAGATATATATAAGTGAGTTGATCTTCTATGAGTTCGTTGCCATCAAGTACAACACATGCATCATAATGCCAACAATCTCCGCCTTTGGACTTGATTGCAGCAACACCAAATCACTCTCCCACTTTGACTTCAAGGGCAAAGGGCGGACCAAGATATTCTCTTCCTTTGCTGTCCATACTCCCCCTGAGTGCCTGCTGAAATTTCTGAATGAGCTCCCCCTTTGTATATGCCAAGGCGTACCAATCTGTCCATGCTCCCCCTGAGTACATGTTGAGTCTCTGTACTGCTGAAGTGTGTTGTTCATGCTCCCCCTGACTATAGGCAAGATCTGCAAAAAGATGTTCTATAAGAAGAACATGACTCTATCTTAAATGACCTTCCTATCACCAAAGGCTCATACATACATACATCTCTCAACCAAGTGAGGATATACAAATATTGACTCATCCACCCATCCAAGTGGGCTTACACCAGAAATTTACTCATGATAAACAAGTACATTACATCATTCATCCCAGGCATAGTGGGGAAACCAAAATAGGCCATTACATGACCTTGATAACAAAAGACATATATGACATAGAGACGAAATATCTAGAGTAAGAATATGAAATTTATCAATAACTAATATCAGCAGCATCTGTCAATCACTATTGAGATCAACAACCATGTTCTCCTTCTGTTCTCCCTCTGCATTTGTTCTAATTCAAATCAACAACGGCTGAGTACTTGAACCAAAAATCTTCTAAGATAACGCCAACAATGCATTATCAGAAGTTTATTTTCTCCCCCTGAACCTGTTTCAGATGGTCTCTATCAGACCCATATCAGAATTCCTTCAACCAGAGTCTGTGCCCACTGATTTCCTTCAAAAACACCATATACACGACTACATCCACATAAACTTGCGTATATACGCGGATGTTCTTCATAAAACTCGTGTACAACCATTTCTAGATCAGCAACATGTAAATGTCCTGTAGCAAGGTATATCTACATATAGATATCAACTCATCCTCTTGAAAGACATCATAGCCATCTCATCAACATCAAGATCCACATGATCTTATATATCATCCATGTATCATCATTCGCGGACATCTATATCAATCAACATATGTGTTTGGTCAATTTAGTGTGTTCTAAATTGCTATATAAATTGTCAATCCGAGAGTTGTAAATTGTTGAAGTGAAGTGAACTATCTATGCAAGATAATCATTTTCTTATTTCTTTGTCATTTTTAGTTTTTGGTTTGTTTTTGGATTTATCTTCTTGTTGATTTCCTAATGTGAAATGGCGTGTGAGATGGTGATTCTAGTAATCAAGTATGGAAAATTGTATTCAATGAACAATTTCCGAACTTCAAAGTGATCCAAAGGTGTTCAAACTTTACGATGATGAAATCAAGATGTGCCTAGATTCTAATTAACAAAATAGTGAACTATCACTATGGAACCCAGTATCCTTGCTGTTGTTATAAAGAAGAGAAAGGACTGAACTTCAAAGCAATTTAAAGACTGAAAGCAAAGTAAATTAATCATATCACCTCAACTCATTTTTGACCCCTCACCATTTGACTCGCTCTGGCTATAAGTAGTCATACACAAATTTAATGATCTGATATCTAAGTTGCATGAAATAAAACAAAGATTAAGCTACACATTCACTCTACAATCCCTCATCATTTGGCAACTGAAGAATGATATGAATAGTCTAATCACTAACTTGCAGCAAAGTAAATGAATCAAAGCAAAACTAAGAAATAAGCAATGCTAGAATTAAAATCAATAAAACAAATAAGCAGTAGGACAAGATAATCCCATCATGTCATTAGTAATCAAAAATTATATGTACTATCCCGGCTTCCTATCAGAACCTGAAATGTAAACACTGATCAGTTGACAATTAAATAAAAGCATAAAAGAACTTATGAACAGGCAAGTGACATCAACCATAAGCAAGTTAATATATACAACAATTATCTATGGTATCAAAAGCATAAAATGAAGAAAAACATACAACTATAGATCAGCTACAAGACCTTGGTGTACAAGGGCCCTCTGCACCCTCGGTCATTCAGAACCAATCACGAAATTGAACGATAAATCAGTGTCTTCTCATATATTGTAAAACAGTTATGAAATAAAGACTAAGTCTCGGCTCAAAGTCTCTTACAACAGTCAATTTACGCAACAACTAACCAGTTATACGCATATGGAGATGCGTTATTTATAGCCGAAAATGCATAACAAACTAACACAACCTGTGCTGGTAGCCAAGCACGTAAAAGATAGAATCGGGAGTTATAGCAGTATGGTAGCCATGAACAATAAATCCAAGAGATGGTTTGTTGGATTCAGTCGATGAGCAGTCCCTAGGTGTTAATACACCTCCTAAAACTCAGGACCTTGCCACGCAAACCTCCTCGTGCTAAAAACAGAGTCGTGCCACCGCTTAACTCCTTGTGTTGAACACCGTTTGACCGGCCTTGACCGCAGGCTTCTATGGATGATTTGGCTAAACCAAGGGGACGCGCTCCATGTCCACATCATTTATGGCTTGCCCATGTGGCTAAGTTCTTCAATGGACACCTGTAGCATACAGTTTAACAAAAATACTACGGAAATTGATTCTGACTGCAGAAAGTGGTAGATTCCGCAGCTGGTTGAACAAAAATCTAAACGAAATAGCAGTCAGAAAACAGAGTTAGGAAACCATTTATATACTCATTTTAAACTATTATGCAGTGTTTTGATAGCTTAGAGGATTAGGTAACTAGAGAAAAAGGCTAAAAAGGGATGTAGGGAAGGTGTAAGTTTGGGACTCAACATATGCCCACTGTGAAGGTGTTGCATGTCCTCATGCAACCAAAATTTAGTCATCTCCCTTTAGTCTATGTATTCTGAAGCCTCTGCTAAGACATCCAGTCCTCTCCTCTTTTTTCTTCGTGCTACCACCATCCTGGGTTTCCTTATCAAACATCTGAACTTGAGATTGATTAATTCTCTACTCAACTTTCTGCACTTTTTCTTTAGTTTCTTGTTCTTCTTCTGCCACAAACCCATATGTAACATGGTATTATCATGAATAATTTTTTCCACTTCGCTTTTTTCTTTTAATGCCTCATTTTCTTGTTTGATGTGCCTGTTTAGAACTTCCAATTCAAACACTTCTTGTTTCAAAGCTTGAACCTGTGCATCTTGTGTCATGTGAGGAAGAATGGATGGTGTGCTCGGGCCTGCAACTCTCTTCTCTAAAGACTTGAGGTAGTCATATACCTCTTGCTGTTTTGGATCAATTTCAGGTGTTTTCCTCGGGCTGGCTTCAAAGTCTTTTTGAGGAGGAGGATTGTCTTCTAGTTCTGGCCGAGAAGTGCTTTCATCAACATCAGAAGGGATAGCCTCAATATCAGGCAGAGGATGAGGTGGACTGTGGCCCGCTTGAGGTTTTTCAGGTGTTTCCCCACCCAAGTCAATGAACTGGAGTCCTTTTACTTGTGTTCACCTCCACTTTCCTTTGATTCTGTTGCTCCTTCTTAAGTACTGTGGGCTAGTACTTTCCTCTTCCATAATTTGTTTCCCTTTTTCTTCCTTCTTAGCTGTGGCAACTTGTTTTTGGAGGTGCACTAGTCTCTCAGATAGCACTTGATAATCTTCCTCTATAGATGGTTCTGGTGATTGGTAAACATCTTGTAAGTTCCTCTTTCCCTTCAACTTTCTTTGCTTTTTGTCCTTAATTCTTTCCTCCTTTTATTTTTGAATAGTTTCTTTAGCTTTATCAATAGGAGAGTCTTGGATTATGAAACTTTTTCCTTTTCTCCTACTTTTTCTCGGTGCCTTTGGTGTACTGCTTCCCGGGGCTTCAGATTGTTTTTGAAAATAGTTTCTCACTAGAAACCTCTCCCAAGTATCTTTGTTTCTTTACAACTGGTCTTTGACTAGAATCCTCACTAATCCATGATGGTACAAATGAGGCTCTATATCTCCTATGTTTTTTGGACTATATTACTCATCCTTTTCAAACTCAACGGTAAGAAATAGGGCAAATTAAGAGCTTGTTTCTCTAGAAAGTTCATCAAGAGCCTAGTGTGATACATGTACATCGTACGAAAACAACCTTCAGAAGTAATAAATTTTTGAATGATTAATAGTAGGCCTGCCCATTCTTCTTTCAGTGCATTAACAGGAACCCCTCATGTAAAAACAGTAACATCCATACCTGGGTTACGCAATATGACTCTCCATGCTTGCTCATCCAAACTTTTGTTCTTAAATCAATGCTTGCTTTCCCGACGCAAATCTGTAGCTGTAGCAATTGAGGCTTCAGTGACCATGAATTTCAGGTCTCCAATCTCTACCACCTGGTCATTGAAAGACGTTGCAAAGGCTTTCGTGACCTCCTTATTATGGCCTTTGAATTTCTGGATGAAACAAAGCCATTTGTCTTTCTTCAGCAATTCCTTTGCCTGAGGGTACCCTTCTAAAAATTTAAGCCCTTCCAGCTCTACCCTCAGTAGTCGTCCCATCTTCCTTGGTTAAAAATTCTTCTCTGAAATTCAACTGCGTATTGTATGAGGGTTTTATCAGAGGTAGGGTGGTTCTGTTTGTGGAAGGACGATGGTCGAGATGGAAAATGGATACGGGAATTGGGATGTTCAGGAGTTGTAAGCAGAATAGGGGATGAGCAGCTCAGATAGAATTGAGGCATATGCTAATGAAGTGCGACTTAACACAAGTGAAATGGCATCGGGATTTTGAATTAAACGGCTGTGTGAGACGTTACAATTGATAAAATGACTGCACAAAGTACAGTGGAGAGGAGCCGTATTCACATAGGTCACATCTCATGAATGTAAGTGCAGTGCGGGAGTGTAGTTCATCTATGAGTTGAACCCAAAAAATAATCATGAGACCGTTTAGGGAGTAAATGTATGATTTATGGAGTGAGGTCGTGGAATGGTAGTGGAGCTATCATAATAATCATTGCACATAGTGAGCTTTAATGGTTCAATAACTATGAAAATTTGTGCCTTTAATTGCTATTTCAAATAAATTTTTGACCATACCTTTAGAATCCTTGTCTTTGTTGTCCAGTATCCCTGAATCAATTTCTCCCTGTTGATGTCTGTGGATGCCCCATATCCACGTCTTCATGCTTGGTCATACCTGCATTTTTATTTTATTTCACTAACACCTTGACTGTAATTTTGAAAAACAGAGTGGTGGCTGTGAAAACTACTTATGGCTGCGGAAACTGATTCTGGCTGCGGAAACTTGGCACAGCAACCACTTAGCTAAACAAAGATACTTAGACCATAAATATCTGAATGGAAATAATCATGGGAAGGAAAAAACTTTATTGATGGAATGGAATGGATGAGATGGAGTGAAATGAAGTGAGTGGAGTGAAAATGGAAATGAAATGAAGTGAGATGAAGTGAGTGGAGTGAAAAATGGAAATGATGAAGAAAGGAAGATTTTTTTTTTTGGAAAATATAGAGTGTCAGGTGTCCCTGATTTTCACTCTACATTTTCTGTATAAGACTTCCAATTAGAGATTGATTTTCAGGCTTATACAACTTTATTTATTTTTATTTATTTATTTTTTAATAGAAAGGAACAAAGGCTAGGTTGGTGGGGAAGAAGGATTCTTCTTCACCAACCTTATTGCAGAATTCTCTTGAAACATTTTGACAAATTCTTCTTTTCAGAGTGGCTTATGATAAATCTTTAATCTATGGCCATTCACAATAAGAGGAGTTTGAAATTCATCAATGGTCTTGATTCTTACCGCTCCATTGTTAAAGACTTTGTCGATCTCATATTGCCCAAGAATGAGTCTGAAATTTTCCTTTGAAGTCTTTAAACTTGGAATCAAATAGTAGTGCCCAATCTCCCTCTTGAAAATTTTTCTCTTTGATATATCTGTCATGCCACATAGCTCTTTTATGTTGAACTAGATCAGTTCTTAGAATTGCTTCTTGTCTGATCTCATCTAGTTCATTCAACTGCTCCATTTTGTGTTTTTGAGGTTTTGATAGGTCCATCCCCAACTGAACTGCCATGTTGAAAGTTTTAACTTGAAATTCAATGGGGAGCAGGACTTCTTTCCCATAAACAAGTTCATAAGGAGAATGTCCTGT
>APFE030459312.1:15215-28904 GCA_000404065.3 Pinus taeda | reverse complement strand
GAAGAAGATAAATTCAAAACTGCTTTTAGTATCCCTGCAGGGCATTACAAATGGAATGTCATGCCCTTTGGCCTCAAAAATGCTCCTTCAAAATTTTAGAAGGTTATGGATGATATTTTCAAACCATATTTTGACTGGTTACTTGTATATATTGATGATGTTTTAATCTTTTCTAAAAATCTTGACGACCACTTGAGACATGTAAATATTTTCATGAAGTTGGTCCAGAAAAATGGTCTTGTGCTCAGTAAAAAGAAGATGGAATTATTCCAAACTTCTATAAAGTTTTTAGGCCACCAGATTTCAAATGGACAAATCTCTTTACAATAACATGCCATTGAATTTGCAGATAAATTCCCAGATGTCTTAAAGGATAAGACACAGTTGCAGAGGTTCCTTGGTTGCTTAAATTATGTGAGTAGCTTTTATCAAGACTGTGCCATTGATAGAAAAGTACTCAATAAAAGGACTGGCAAAAATCCTCCTCCATGGTCAGAAGTCCACACCAGAGCAGTACAACAAATCAAAGAAAAGGTAAAATCTTTGCCTATATTATATATAGCAGATGATGAGGCTTATAAGATCGTTGAATCTGATGCCAGTGATATAGGATGGGGTGGCATTCTGAAGCAAAAAATAGGTGAAGAAGAACAAGTGGTGCAATTTGCCTCTGGGGTTTGGAACCCAACAGAACAAAAATACTCTATTATTGAAAGAGAGGTAAAAGGCGCATGGAATTGCATCAGCAAATTTGCAGTATATCTCATAAATAAACCATTTCTCCTTCGGACAGATGCGTCAGCAATGAAGAAAGTTTTGTCCAAAAATATTAAGAAACCAGAAGAAGCAAAATTTGCCAGATGGCAAGCATTATTTGCAAATTTTGATTTTTCTGTTGAACACATCAAAGGCGAAGAAAATTGTCTCCCCGATTTTCTCAGCAGAGAATATCTTGAAAATAGTGCACAAGTCATGATGATTGAAAATAGTGCACAAGTCTTGAAAATTGTCCTTCAATTATATACATTGCTTTTCTGTCCTTTCACTTTAAAAGAAAACGTCCGAAAGAATTTCATTCCCCAACAATGCACCTTTACGATCTGTACCCACACTAATAATGTACCTTTACGATATGTACCCACCACCACTGTTTAATCATTAAATGTGAATTCCAACGACATCAATTTCTTAATTACACTTGTAAGAAACTTATTATAATTATAATTAATTTTGGTAAAATAAATATTATTATAATTATTAATTTTTTTTGCATGTGGTTCACTAGCACCTTGGTCAGTGAGTGATCGCTATGTCCACAGAAAAATCTGGGCGATAGCTACGCTAAATCGTCCATCAGCCTACTAGAAGACCTGACCCCAAGGGCTTCAAGTGGATTCGACCCTGTGACCTTCCGATGGCGAGACACTGTTTTTGACCAACTAAGCTAACCCTTGGGGCTTTTATAACTATTAACTTATTTGAGGCTTTGTTTATATTCTGAACCATAAAGAAAGCTATTGGATTAGATTGGATTGATGTACAATTATATGATATTGGATTGGTAATGTTAGTCGTTTTTTATATTCCATTTTTTTAAACATCTTAAACAACAATTTTTTTTAATGGATTAATATTTGTAATTTTTTTATGTTTAAATTTTATTAAACAATTCAAAAAAAACAAAAGAAATTGATTAATAAAAACTTTTAATACAAAAATTATGGAATAACTTTAAGGGAAACTTAATGGGAAGGCACACCAAGAACACTACTTTATTACAACCCAATACATTTTTTTTTGGCAAAATTAACATACTATGCTTTAAAATATAATTTTAATAGGTGTTATTTTATTGTTATGAATAAAATTAATATGTGTTATAATTTAAAATATACTATAATAAAATATAAAGAGAAAAAAACAAAAATGAGGTAGGGAAAAAATCAATTTTAAAATGTATATTATATAAATAAAATATTATATAATAAACTATCATAATATGAATAATAAACGTAATTAAAATAAAAAATAAAAATTAAGAGGTAAAGAAGAATATTTCATATACCATAAGGGTTATAAGCTAAGATTTTATAATGCTAAAATTTAAAAGAAGTCTCTTGTCTACGAAAAAAATAGCCTCCCTACATAAATTTTGTTTCAAAAACAAGAAGTCTTAATATTACATATAATATATATATAAAAAACAATTTAACATGAAGTTTTAATAATATATCAAGCTAGACCTTAATACTATTTTTTCTATTACTTTTAATCCTATGTTTAATTTATATCATCATAATAAGCTGGTGTTAATACTACATAAAAATATATAAAAAAAATATTTGCAGCATAATATATATAAAATGTAATTAAATTTTATCATTTTTTATTTTATCAGAGAATTGATAATTTGATAGAAGCTAATACTTATCTTTCTAATTACTCTAAGCTATGTTATTCACTTAACGTTAATAATAGTGTTATATATACATAAATATATATTTCATAATCATATACAAAAAATTTAATAATAATTTTTTTTTCATTTTTTATTTTTAAAAATTAAAAAGAATTGATAAACTTAAATAGTAATTGTCGAGGTTCATCGTTGGATGAACATCTATAACTCTAATCTTATATTAATTATATGCTAGTACAACCACATTAAAAATATTAATGTAGCTTCATAATTATAACAAAAAAAATTATTGTAATATATTCCCTTGAGAATCAATTTAGATTGTCAACTAAAAAAAACTTATTCTCGTTTACCTTAACTTAAAATAAGAAACCTTTAGAAAATATAATAATTGTGTTGTATATACATTTTTTTAAACATTTTTAAAATAATTTTTTTTTGTTTTTTATTTTAAAAAAACCTAGAAAAGTGGTAATTTGATACTTCTTAAAATCTTCCAATACATTTATGAGAGGATCCTACACTTTTACTATAATAGGCCCATCTATAAACTAGACGTAATAAACTCACGAATTCATACCTTTAAAGTTCAATAATTATACTAAACCTCAACAACCTAGCTATAAAACCTTATTCTGTATATACAGTTCAGTTCTACCTTATTAACTTTGATTTTTTTAATAATAAAATCAGATTTAGTCAAAACATATATTCAATGTCTTCAACGAAATGTAGAATATATGCAGCTATTACTTTCTGATTTCTATTTTGATGCTCACGTTTTTAGTGGAATCAAATCAGTTTACATTTTTAGTGGAGAGTTTTTTAAGTCATCAAAATCAATCTAGTCAATGTATTAGTCATTCTATCAGTAATTTATCCTTTTTGAATCTATATTTTATGCTGGTCATAATACTCACTTCTAGGCGAATAAAATCATGTCGAATTTAAAATCTTTATCAAATGAAAAAAATATCCATTTATAAAACGAAATTGTCACGGCTGTGTTGTTATGGGAGCGTAAGGCATCTGAAAAGAACATAGTTTCTTAACCTCACATGATATCTAAGTACATTTTTCATATATAATTAGTTATAAAATTTTATAAAATAAAAATAGTTTTCTCTAATAAAAAAAATATTGTGTGATTTAATTGCATCCAACATTTTTTAAATACTTTTATTTTATATATATATTATATATATATTAAAACTCACCTTTATGATACTAATAAACATTCTCTTTATTATTTCATCCACCCACTCCTCATTTGCAGACATGTCATCATTAAGTAGTGGATGTTCCTTTCTTTTAAAAACAATGACTTTACTTTGGCCATCTTCTTTTTTCCATCTATTTACTTTTGGAGTTATATAAATAAGTCATCTTATATTCTTGCAATTATACAAAGAGGTCTTTATGAAAAAGGAAAAGAGGTAATCCTTAAAAATAGATAGTCAAGATTAGTCATCCATGATCTTAAGATTAGTCTAGCCTAACCTCCAAAGAAGAGGGAATTTTAAAATGACAAATTTTGTTATTTAAAAAAATTAATAAATATGTTTGTTTTCAAAGTACTTGTCTATATTATTTTGGTAACATAACCAGAGGGAACAAGACGTAACTCTATGAAAAGAAACCTATCTTAACTGATAAGTTTTGCTTTATATTGATTTCATATATTTTGGCAATTTAGTTAAGATATAAAATAATTAAAATTAAAAATTAAAAAAGGTATGTGGTTTTATAATAAAGTATATATTATATGTAAAATAAATTATAGATAATTTCAAAATGATAATTAGTTGTGTTTTATTGTTAAGTTTTTAGTGAGTTTAATAAATTTATAAGTTATTAAAATTAATTTATAGAGTATAATAAGTGTGTATGTTTTAGAGGTTAACTCAAGAAATTATGGGTTTGAGATAATATTTCTTTTTTGAAGTCGTGAGATTATGAGTCAATTTTTTTATTATTATTTATTTTAGGATTTTGCTTCATAATCAAAGTGGGTGTCTTACCTTGTTTACCACTCTAATGGATTATTGAGAAGTACTTAAATTGTTTTCTATGTGGTTTTTCTTGGTAATGTGTTTGTGAATTTTTTCCCATGGTTAAATGTTATAATTATTGGAATCTTCAAGGAGGTATTCATTAGGCATTGAGAGATGTTTATAGGTACATTAAGGGCATGGTTTGGAAAATCCAAAATAGATACAAAGTGTAGGGAATTTGTTTTTCCCTTAACTTGACATTGGCTCCTATTTCATATATAGTTTTCATTCTTGTACTTCTTTTCCATATGGACCAAGAACATCTTATGCATTCATGATAGGATATCTTATAAAAATAGAAACTATTGGTGATCACATAATATCAATATACTTACTAGAGTCATTAATGTCTTGATATTTTATGATGGATATTATTATATTTTTTTTTTCAAGTCACAATTCACCTTGGTGAGTTCACATACCATGAGCATAGACTATCTCTAGATCTACCAAGTGTGGAGATGGATCAAATATCTATGAGGTGCAAACCACTTTTAGATTGAAAACATATTTGATCCCTCTAATTGCTAGGAAGATCTCAATTTAGAATGGATCTATGATATTTGTTAATAAATTAATATTCTTAACCAATTAGTTAAGAAAAAGAGAGTAAAAAATATTGAGATATTAATAATTAATAATGTCAATGTGAAAATGATGTCAATATTAATATTAGACTTTACTTGAAATTATTATAAAATGATTAATATTGATAATTAATATAAAAGAGATTAGAATAATAGTATTAAGTGGCAGTGTTATAATGTCACATCCTAAACACGATTTTGGAAACATTTTGCCATCATTCAAAATTTACCTAAAATTAAAAAAATAAAAACAAAAGTAAAATAAAAAGCAGCAATTTAATGTAATTGTAAAAGATGTTTTAACTAGACTTTACTCGACTTAACATATGAAATGACTTAATATTAATAAATTAAACTATAAAAGAAATTGAATAATAATATTAAACGGTATGTTATAATGGCATGTCCTATAAATATTTTGTAAGCATTTTGCCTCATTCAAATTACATAAAAATAAAAATAAAAATAAAAATAAATAAACATTTTAGTATGACTTTTTGGAATATTTTTCGATGGGTTTTTCCGGTCTAATTTCTCTAAAATCTAGCAAGAATTTATTGAAATAACTAGTTTGATCGGTAAGCACTGCACAATCCAAGTGACCTAGGGGTTTTTGAGGGTGCTTAATCCATATATACAGTGAAAAAAACCAATTTAAATAACAAAAATCAAGATTTCACCTCAATTTTTTCCGCTGGATTCTCGCACTAATGACAACTCCAATAAAAATAATCCTACCTTAAAATAAAAATTCTACATTATTTTTTTATTATTAATTTTTGTTGAGTAGTTAAGCTAAAATTCACTCGGTCGTGGAAACGACGAGGTTTATGAGAACCCATGGTATTACCTATTGTATTCATGTGAAATATAGCCTATTTAAAAGGGGGAACTAAACCAAGGTAGATATGTCTTAACTCCGGATCTACCAAGCACCCAATCAAATCTCTTAGGATGGAAATACCTTAAGATGAAAAGATATTTTATCCCTCTCTACCCTTGGTAGATCTAGAGTTAAGATTGATCTAGGTTAGTAATAATGGTAATAATAAACTTGTATAAGGGTAAAAATATAAATTTGAATAATTAAAATTCAAAAATAAATTATGGAATGAAAGAGCTTTTAATTGTCCATTGCCATTATAATGTAATTTAAACAATGATATTCAATGTTCAAGTCCTATTGGGTCAAACACAATAAATTATATGGACTATGGGGTAGATATTGTAGTGTTTGTAAATGTTGGCTCAATTCTACAATCCAATATGAGGGGGGTGTGTAATATGCTCTAAAGTGATTAGAAGCAAAAAAATTTCAACAAGAGATTTAAATAAACTATTTTGAAGACCAATAAGATATTTTAATTTGTATAATGTGGGCTATCATAAAATATTTTAATACAAATAAAGTTTTGTGGTTAAAACATTTATTTGGTCCTATATATACTCTATTTAGCATTGAGAAAACAATTATATGATGAAAAATAACACATTATATTTTGCACTCTAAGGAAATTTTCATGTGAAGAAATTTGATCCATTAGATTTGTACTTAAGATGGATCTATGCTAGTAATAAAACATTTTTAACCATACATATTTACCACCATTTTACTGTGTATATTATTATCTTGTGAATAGGCTTTGCTACAATACCATGAGCCAATACCATGACTTATCAATATCACATGCCCAAAAACCACAAGTCATTTCAAAATCATTTCTATTCCACAGAGATTAAATTGGGGTTTCAACAGAATTATAATGAGAATACTTTAATATAGAGATGTGAAATTCTATAATTATAATATTCTATTATATTTATTTATTAATATTAATACAAAATTGATAGTGCCATGTATTTTTTTAATATTATAAATTTACGTTTAGATGTAGATAGAACATAAATTAAATACATTTACTCTTAGTTGTAATAGAAATGACATTCAAACAAACACACTTACATTACATTACTTACTTACATTACACACATCTCCCCTTGACTCAACCACATTATGCTTTCTATATATGTGCCTAACATTTATGTTTTTGAAGCTTGACAATAATGGATTTGTCCTATTTGTTATTTGGACTAGTGCTATGTGATCACATCATGCCCTATTGTTTCTATGGTCCATGATGATATTTGAGTTTTAATAATTCCCAACAGTTGAGGAAATCACGTTCAAGAGAATGGGTAAAGGAGGTGAAGGTGCCATGAATCTATTCATGGTTATTTTTTAACAGGCCTACACCTCTATGAAAACTAATGGATATATTATTGTGATATAATATATATGTTCCTGTTATCCCCTTACTTCCCTAGAATGACCCTTTAAAAAAAATGTGCATTGATCCCTAGAAAAATCCCTACGTTACACATTAATATCAATGTAAAGCCCTACATAGTGAGTTATATTTCTATTGTTATATTGTTATGGTTGGTTGGACCCTTTATTTGTAATTGTTGCCTTTAACATATGAGAAAATAATGATACTCATATTTATCACAAATTTTAATAGTGTAAACTATCAAACAGAAACGGTAAACTCAAAATGAGAGCTCTAGCCAAAAGACCCCCAAAAAACACGAAAAAAAACCTAAAAATGAAAAATGTTGATGCTCGAATACTTTTTTTTGGTAAATTTTCAATATTTTTTAAAAATGATACTAAAAGTCAATCAAAACCATTTCTCTTTTTGTGCAGAAAACACCATGAAAACAAAATATGTTGATGCTGGGCAAAAAAAAAAAAAAATCGAGGTAAATTTTCAACAATCATTAGCAATGCCGTTAAGGATAAAATATCATGACTCAAAAAAACCTTAAAATTCCAACGATTTTCAAGGATGACATTATGGATCAATTATCACATCTCTGAAAAGCATTAAAATTCCAACAAATTTTAGCCATCGTGTTAAAGATAAAATACATATAACTATTTTTAGCGATAACATTAAAGATAAAATATCATGACTCAAGAAAACCTTAAAATTTTGACAATTTTTCAACCATGAAATTACGGAAAAACTTTATGACTAAAAAAAATTATGAACACCTAAATGAAACAATCATTATACCAAGAGTAATTTCCTTTTTAAATGCTAAAATTATGAAAATTTTAAAATCTTAGCCTATGAAAACTTGAGACATTACAACAAAAATTTAAAAGGCAACCATAAAATTGATACACAATGTAGGCGAACTCAACACATTCTAATGAACACTTAGAGACCAACCAAGAAATTGACACACTGCGAGGGAAAACTCGATCGTTTATAACGAAAAAATTAAAATCAACAATCAAAGTGACACATAATGGGATTGTCTTGCTAGTTGAGGACTGACATGGCCCTGTAGGAAAAAATAAATACAATAAAATATAAAATAAATATGTAAATATATTAAATATATAAATATATTTAAAATGAAAAATACAAAATAAAATGAATATTAAAATTGAAAATAAAATTTTAAAAAACACAAAAAAGTTAAAAAAATAATTAAAAGTAAATAAAAATATAATATAAAACATAAAAAAATTAAAAAAACATGACCCCCAAAAAAACATTGAAAAAAATAAAGACAAAAATTAAAACACATTTTTTTTGTAAGCTTGTTAGGGACTTTCCTTTTCATTAACATCAAAATAGGACAATTTAAAACCATATCTGTACGGTTAGGTGTCCTCAACCTTCCTAGAGAGAAACCAGATCTATTGGCCACCTAACGACATGATAAACCATATAGTAACAAAATGTGTTAATTCTAATCATCCATGCCAAGTAAGTTTGATTATTTTTGTACTACCTAGAATCTAAATAACTATAAACATAACTATAAACATATTGGACATTATATTACTGCTGCATTCAATAAAAATAAAGAGAGAGGGAGAAACACCTAGCTAATCATATTTTGTAGACTTGATAGAAGAAGAGTCCTTCGCGCTAGAGCCAGGGAGCTTGGTTTGAGGGATGCATGGTAGGTGTTGCTGAATATGGATGAGGCACCCATTCTGCTACCATAATTGAAATTGAAATTTCTGAAATTCCTTGCTATAATTTGGAAGCCCATGAGTGGTTGAAGCCCTACCAGACGTAATTTGATCTCATGCTTTTGATAGGAGGCTCTTCATCAACCAATACAAGTGCAATGTTTGCTTAAACTGATTTTCCTTACCCCTCATAGGACCATGATTAGGCACTAATGTTTTCCAGTCATGTAAATTGATGTCCATAATCCCTACTAATTAATCTCTTCTTCCCATTCCTCGATCAGTTGATGAACCTGGGTCAAGGTGCCCTCATGATACACTATTGTTGCTTCATTGATGATGCTTAGGACCAAATTTCATCCTTGAGCTCTACCCCCAGAGGAGCTCGGTTGGTTACCCCCAAGGGATTCCTTAGAGCTTTTCCTTCGATCGTGCAAGCTCTGGGTAGCGTTGTACTTTTTAGAGGCAGAACAAGCCATGAGAATTCAGTACCTTTAATTACTTTCAATAACAAACAAAGACCATGTAAACCACTCGAATGGGAGCTTTAACCCAAAAACACAAAGCTTCTAGGGGTCCCCATAGATTCAGGCACTTGTCACATGAAATATATGAGAGGCCAGAAACTGAAATAGACCCTAAATCAATTGCCTGACAAAAATATACATCCGACAAAGAAACCACTTGAACCCATCATTCAACCACTGCCTTTCAAGGAACCAGAAGACAAAATTGTAAGATGAACCATCCTCATACCAAATCCATAGAGGTTTCGCGTCAAACCTATTGACATACATATAAGAACAGAGGCCTGTGAGACAGGGATAAAGAAAAAAAACCCAGAAGTGGCGAGAGAACCACAACTAGTATAATCCCATATGAGACAATATAATACCAAACACCACAGACACATGAAGACAAGAAACAAAAGAAATCTCTTCCGTTTTTGTATTCTCCACATAGAAATCCACATATGCCACCTTCTATAGTGACCAAGTTGCATCAAAACCTTTCAAACCATAGGCCAACAGATAGATATAATGAATCATAGGGGCACGTTTAGAGGAACTATAGACATACCCATGAACCAAAGCTTGAAACAACTGTGACTGAACCCTCGCCTAGGGAAAATGCACCAGTGAAGCCTTCTCCAAGCTACTTTCTTTGCAGACCAGGGCTGAGGGAAACAAAGTTCACTATCAAGAAACTTTCCAAACATACTGTGGAAAACACTGGTTATTCCATCTAGACTTATGCATCTGCCACCTTCGAGGATGGAATTAACTCCTTACATGAAAATATCCACCACTCCATGTGCTTTGTGCATGTGGAGGGTGGCGAGGAGGAACCTTGGTATTATCAACTTAATTCGTATACAGGTCTTATTACCACTGGCTCACACCCCGATCGAGGATGGGAACCAATGGCTTGATTATTCTGTTGACTATGTCTGATGTCCTGCTCCAGGAGAAATGTTAAGCGGTTCGGGTCCTCATTTGCAAGCCAGGGATGCCCAACCATCTCCAGTGATTTTCCTTGATGAGAACAACCCCAATTTTCAAGGAAGTATGTCGCTTTGTTTCTATATTGTTGAACGTGAGAGGTAAGGATGTAGTCAAAATGTGGAAGAAGCTTACCCACTACTTAAACCAAGTGATTTGTGCACTATATGTGGCTGAGTTTTTGTCATCTACCTCCTTGGCTCAGTTTCTTAGTAATATTTATCATCAATTTTGTGTTCCCTTCAATCACTAACGTTTTGTAACTGAGTTTAATTGTTGTAATGAGGCCTTGTTTGATTGCACTGAATTTTTCCTCTTTGTTACTAGCATACCCATAGTCAGTTGCAAATACAAGTCATGTTATTTTGTGGGAATATCGAAAGACCCCCCTGAAACCAGTAGGGCCCAGGTATCCTTTAGATGCACCATCAAAGCTTAACTTAATAAATCCCTTCGAAGGAGCAGAGAATAGGTGATACAATAAGTTTCCAGGAACTTGGGGCTCTCATACTAGGGGAAAGACTTAGTCAGTTGAGAATTGTAGCTTCGTGGAGGGAAACCTCCAAATCATCCGGGTGCCATTTTTCCACCAGGATTATTTCTCTAATATTTTTAGTTATTCCTTTCCAAACTTCTTCTCAGGGTTTCTAACGATGTTTAAAAATCATTCTATTATGCTCCTTTTATATGGCCCATGGAAGAAATCCCAATACTAGATCCCAATCTCTGTCTAACATGAGTCTCGAGAATATGCCTTTACGCCATAAAAAATGGATTCCTTGACACTTTGATGGTCTCTATCTAGGAGACCAAACATGCCTCCTAACTACATCCATTTTTGGTCAGCAAAGGAAAAGGAGTTTAAAATATGTTCCACGTCCTCATTATGTTGTCCAAATAAGAAACAAAATGATGGCCCATGAATATCACATTTTTAAAGTTGTTCCCAGGTGAGAATTCTCCCTCTACAAACCAACCATTAAAAATATGCTATTTCCAGCGATAGTCTACCAGTCTAGATCTTCTTCCATATGAGGTTGTCATGGTTTTGACCAAATTCTTCCTTGATGTTAAATATGCCTCGGGTAGAATATCCCCATAATAGAATATCATCCCCTTCCTTGATTATGATTTTCCTTGATTGTAATTCTTTGTCCAGATGTTGCCACTGATCTGAAATGGGTGGGTTTTGCCAATCCTTAAATTCTTTCCATTTCCTCCATCCATAGCTTTGCTGGGTGGCCTTCAAAAACTGGTCCACAATAGATAAGTTTTGGTTATTTTTAAATACAAAAATATCTCCTAAATCTTGTCTACTAAATTTTTTTTCTCTCTTTTGCTAGGAGTCTTGCTAAAAGGATGTTGTTCTTCCATTTCTAATTTCGTAGAAGAAATGATGGGAGACAAGGTCATAGTTCCCTGCTGCTAGATTCCAGATTGATGATCCCTAGGGAGGATCTCCATATATGAGAATATCTTTAGTTTGGATTGGCATGCCATATTTTTTGGTCCATATATTTTTCCATAAATCTAGGCCTCCCATTATCCATCGCCACCATATTTTAGCACCCATAACTTCATTCAAAGTGAAGGGATCTCGAAGACTTAATGCCCCCTCCATCTTTGGCTTCGTGAGGTTAGGCCAATAAACTAGAGCCCGTTTCTTCAATTGTTGAGCTCCTCCCCATAAAAAACTTTTTAAATATATCTTCCATCTTTGAATAGGAAGTTTTGGACACAACTATCCCCGAGAGCTAGTAGATACGAATTTATTGAAGGACAACTTTTAGAAAAATTATTTGACTAGCCAAATTGAGAGCTTTGAAGGCCCAACTGCTGAGTTTTGATTGGATCTTTTGAAGAAGGGTTTCCAACAATAATCTTTTAAATAATTGAATGCGAAGGGCATGCCCGGATACTTAATATGTAAAGAGTTGATTCTAAATCCCATAAGTCTAGCCATAAAGGTTTGGATGTTCATCGGGGTATTGACAAAGAAAATACTAGACTTTTCATTGTTCACTAGGTTACACAAAGCTTCCATAAAGTCATGTAGAATATCTTTGATTCTTCTGGATTCCCTCAGCAAGACCTGATAGAATAACATGATGTTGCTTGCAAATTGTTGATAGGTAATGGGGAGGTCATTTCACGACAGGCGAAGGCCTTTGATCCAAGATGAAAGTATTGTTGATCTCAAATATCTTCCCAATCCTTCGACTGCTAAGATAAAAATAAAAGGAGAAATCGGGTCACCTTGTCTTAAGCCTTGAGGGGGGTAAGGTATGTTTGTTTTTCTAATTAATTAATTATCAACGAAAATTTAATTAACTAATAAACTAATATTTAATTAAAGGTTTTTTAATGTTTCCTAATTTATATTTTATTAAATTTGATGGAAGACCATTGTTTAATCATGTAACAATAGATCTGAAAATCAATATTAGGACAAAAAGGTAGCTACGGGAGTTGATTTAAGAGGGACCACCTTATGGTGTAATTAAAATTGAATTTTTCAATTTTGTGTAAAAATAAAGTAGCTTTATCTTTTATTTGTTTTTGAGTTCCAATCAAATATAAAATACAAATGGGTTTTATGATATTATTGATAAAAGAGAAGAAGAGCTCATGAACTGAACAACATTTTGCAAAGCATTATACTTGTATTCATGTTTCGCATATTGGCTGTAATTATTTAATTCGCTGTATAGGGAGTGATTGAATATATTTATATTATATATATAATATAATATAATATAGATATAAAATATTAATATAATATATATATTTGAGAATAAAAAGGAAGGTATTTGTTGAATCCCTTTTTTTTTTTTTTTAATTTAGGCTCTAGATTCTCAAGGGAATATGCTCAAGATATGCTTCTTCTTAAACTTTATTGTATTACAGAGTTTATTGGGTTGCATTGCTTTTACTAAATTAAAAAAATTAATCGTGCTATGTGGCTCCCCACCCCACCAATTTCCTAGGGATTTGAGATTATTCAAATTCTAATAAATTTATTTGTGCCATGTGGCTCCCAATCCACCAATTTCCTAATGATTTGAGATTATTCAAATTCTAATAAGTTCCTCCATGTTGAGATTATTCCAATTCTAATAAGTTCTTCATT
>APFE030459311.1:28922-63048 GCA_000404065.3 Pinus taeda | reverse complement strand
AATCTGTAGTGGCACTATCAACTACAGAGGCAGAATACATGGCAGCCACTCATGCAAGCAAGGAAGCAGTTTGGTTGCAGAGATTGTGTTCAAGTATGGGGTTAGTATAGGGAGCTATAAGGATAGACTATGACAACCAAAGTACAATTTTGTTGGCAAAGAACCCTGCTTATCATTCAAAGACAAAGCACATTGATGTTCAGTATCACTTTGTGAGGGATATGATAGAAGGCAAAAAGGTGTTGCTGGTAAAGTGGACACTTTGAAGAATACTGCAGATGCATTGACAAAATCTATGAGCTCTGAGAAGTTCTCTTAGTGTAGAGAAACAATGGGCGTTTTCAGGGCTGGAAAAATGACTAAGCTCTCCTATGGCCCACTGTGGAAAGAAAACAACAAGTGGGAGATTGTTGGGTTGTGTATATTCTTTCCACGTCTAACCTACGTAGTGAATTGAGGGGTTAGAGGGAGGGCAGAGCCCCCCCTTCGTTGCGTCGATTGCGCAGCGAGGAGGGGTCATGGGGGGGTGGTAGCCCCCCCTTTTCGAGGGGTTTGAGGGGGCTGGGTAGCCCCCCTCTACGAGGTTCGGGGCAGTGCCCCTAGAAATTTTTTTTTGGACCCTATATTAGGTTGGGCGAACCTACCTATGGTTTTCAGTCCATGGTATTGGATGCTTCGACATGTATAATATGTATTGTAACATTGAAAAGGAACATAATGAAAAATCAAGCTGGTAGTCCCGGTTTTGGGGTCCAGTGGGAAATCTCTATGTATATGTGTTTTATGTGTTATGCTCTCACATTTTTATTTTTCCTGTGATTTAGAATTCGTATGGAGGTAATTTCTGTATGAGGTTAAAACCTACAGGGTAATGGCTTTCTGACCCCCTGCTCATAGCTACGCTCTGTTCCTCCATGAAAAATACTTATTATTTTGTTTAGAAAGTATCTGCGAGGAGCTCAACCATGAGATAGAAGATTCAATGCAATTTTTGTAATCTTGAGATGCCACAATATTCTGGATCAACACTTGATGTGCAAGTTCTACATGCATGATTATTTTATGAGTGATGATCAATCATTTAACCCAGTGCCATATGTGGGAGAAATTCAACTGAGAGCCTTTACCTCCTACATAGTTAATCAGGTCAAATGGAAGAAGGCCTGCGACACGTTTAAAGAAAATCAAGAAAATAGGCAGCTTGTCCTCTGGATGGAGAATTTTCAATCTGTGAATGTTTAAAACAGACATGAAACCCTCTTAGGGATTGAGGGACAGAAAGAACAAATGTTGGCAACCCAGAAATGGTGCATTGACATATGGACAAAAAAAACCTTTACTTGTCAAGAGCAAGTCTGGGACAACGTCCAGAAATGGTGGATGTTATCGTCATCATCCCTCAAAATATGTCAACCTTTTGGGGCCCCCAATTTTGATCGGGCTCTAAATAGGGTACCTCAGTATATTACATGTATGTGGCTTCACAGGGTCTAGTAGATGGGTTTGAGGTTCCGATTCCCCATTATCTAGCTTCTAGTTGTTCAGTGTACTCTAGCTTACGAGGTAGACGAGGATTGATCGAAGGAAGTCATACAGACAGATGGATATAAGCCTCCCGGGACAGAAATGGGTGCAAAATACGATCTCTCACAGCTTCATACTAATCCTCACAACTCCAACCCAGACTTGTGCAGGTGATGAATTGCATGAGGATATGCAGTAAGCCCAGTTGGGGCGAGGGGATGTTGGTGGCTAGATTTGCATACTTTTACTCACCCTTTTACCCTGTTCCTTTTACTCATTTCACACCAATAATGGTTAATCAATATATTAAAACACACAAGTATACCTCTTGTCATGTCTTTATGGATTACTGGTCAATGAAGCATAGTCATATGGGATTATTACCTAAGCAGCTAGCTAATTTACTTATTTTGCAGATTTGAAGAAAAAATTACCAAGACCATGATTCACTGAATAATACCATCAAAGTTGGTAGTGTTATCCTTAAACATTAGCTACAATGGTGAATCGATATCTCCATTGACACACTGCTATCTTTTACATTCTGTTTCGTTCTGATAACCACCATGTAATTAAAGGCATATATCGTTGTAATTCTAGGAACTGTATTATTAACAAAATGTATAAAGAAGAGTTGCGGGCTGTGAGATCTAGGGGTTGTTAAAATTTTTGTTAAGGTTAGAGGATAAATACTCTAACATTGAATTTATAATAACATACTTGTAATATTTATTTAATTATTGACAGTTTGATCTTCTTAGCATATTGTCATTTGTTGATCTCACCACAACCCTGATCAAGGAGTTGGGCCCAATCTCTTGACCTGTTGTTGCTCGATTAGATGTGTGTTAGGTTTATTTCCATGAGTTTATGTTGTTGTGAACATTTATCAGTGTGTTGGTGTGAATCCTAATTGTTGTTACTCTATTGTTGTTACAGCTACTACTTGTTGTTACTCGTATTTGTTGTTACAGTGATTGCTTTCTGTTACACATTAATGAATTTATAATTAATGTTCAATGTTGGGTAGGGAAAATGTCACCTCCATATACCTTTAAATAAATCAAAGAACCTTAGATTGACAATTAAATGTGGATTTGGTGAATTGCATGATTCATACTTGAACATCAATAGGTGGTCTTCTAGAGATCTTCCCTAATTTGAACATGGAAATACCCAAGCTTTAAGTCCATATTGGAGAAGTTTTTTTCTTATTGGAACTAATCTAATATATCATCTATTCTAGGAAACAAGTACCTATTCATGAGCATAATTTTATTCAATGGCCTATAATCTATAAAACGTCACCAAGTCCCATCCGTCTTTGACACGACAATGATGGGTGACCTACATGGTGATGTGATTAGTCAAATTACACCCTATTCTAGTAGTTGTTGCAATTGTTTCTTCACCTCACTTGCTTCTATAAAAGACTATCTGTACAACCCAATTTTTGAAATGGGGATTTAGAAAATAGTTAGGTCTCATGCTCCACTTCCCTCTTGGGTGGTATCCCTTTAGGCTATTTTAACACATCCATATTTGCTAGAAGAAACTCTCCCAGTTTGTACTTCTACTTCTAAGTACACCCATCCAAGGATGTTTTTTCTCTCACTAAACCTCCAATCTTATTTTATCTTAAAAATAGTAAAACATACTTTTTTCTATAATTGGTCAGTTTCTTGTCTTGGTTGGAACATACCAACAAAATATTTGACTTGCATTTGTGTGTGTTGATAGTAAAAAAAAACCATCCTTGATGAGATAGTATTGGTTGTATATATACATGAATATTTCATCTTGCATGTACATGTAGGGACTGTCAAACACCACTCCACATACATCAAGAGGAACTACATCTAGTTATACTTCATCAATAAAGTTAGCACTGATAAAAGATCTAATTTTGCACTATTTTGTTTTCTTTATCTCTACGTCCTTATTTACCCATCCCAATGCATATGGGATTGGTTGATAAATAACTTTCAATCCCATTTTTTCCACTATATCTACTATAATAATATTTTATTTCAATATTGTGTCAAAGAAAGAATTAATTTTTGTCCCTTTAACATATCTATGATATGGAAGATCTTGGTATTTTCATTCTGTTCCTATTATTGAAGACTACTCAGGTTCATCTCCTTCTACACTAATGTAAAAATGATATTCTCATCCACTTCAAAGTTGATTTCAACCTAGTTTCTGAAATCATTGACCATGATATTCTTCTTATTATTATCTTTCTTTTTTTCTTCGGGTCAAGCTCTAAATGCAACTTCTAGTCCTTTGTATGATCGTCAATGTTGTAGTGTTTGTAGTGGTTGCTAGGATATTTGCACTAATTTACTATGGTTTTTGTATTTATATCTATCCCCCTTTCCACTTATTTTTCCCCGCTTTAGAAGCATATTGATGCTCCTTCTACTTTCATCTACTTGATTTCACTTTCTTTATTCCTATGCTCTTAAGGTATTGTGCCTATACAAAATCCTAATCCATCGATCTTGGCTTGAACTAAAATTTCTTCGAAAAATGGATATGTAAACAACCTATATACTTGAGGAGTACAAATGGGTTCTTTTGGGAGATACCCGGGTGAATGCACGAATATGGGTTACACTTTTGGTCCAAATGTTGCGATGGAATTTCAAAATTTTACACTTTTATTGAGTTGAAGCCCTCAAAATCCATATAAGTGTTGTGAATTTTGATTTGGAGTAAAATTATAACTTGTGGAGAATTATGTTGTTTTCCTAATGATATTGTTTGCAAAAAAAATTAGTGAAACATAATTTGTCAATTTTCCATTAATGAGATGCATGTGCTTGCAAATTTTCGCACATTTTAAGAGGTATACATGTGTTCACGTAGCATAACTTAGCGTAAATAAATTTTTAATATGCATAGCTTAGTTCTCTATGTGTATATCATGCTCATAACTTAGTCACATATGATCTACAGAGAGAGAACTAAGTTATGCATATTAAAAATTTATTTATTTTTATGCAAAATTATATTTTTTTATTATTTTTCGAAGTTGGCGAAGTAATATTTTAATTGCATTTGATAGACATTTTTTCTCATAATACTTCTTTATACTCTTTAAATAAATTTAAAACCAAGAGTTTCCTTTTTGTCGAGTAGCGGAGGTCCCGCGTAACAGTTTTGGGGGCTTAGAGCCTATAAATTAGGATGAAAATATTGTAAAAATTCTTAAATATGCAGAGTGTGAAATGTAATAGATCGAGTCAAAGGGTTGTCCACCCAAGAAATAATATAGAAGATTAGGAAGTAAGTCGGCATGCCCATGGTCCATGGACCATGGGAAGGTATAAATAGAGCGAGGCTCTATGGGTAGAAAGTAGTTTTTATGTATTTTTGGATCTGAACTGTAATGGGTTTTTGAGGAACGAAGTCTTGAAGCATTTGTAAGTTTGAGTCAAGGGTGTTGGTAGGTAGATAAAGGCTCTGCAACTGTGTGCATAGAGGCCTAGTAGAGTCTACAGTTGTGTGCACGAACCCTTGTAGCTGAGTGCGCGGGATGGATCTAGATGTATTGGTGAAGAAAGTAAATAAGGATAAGTTGATTCTGAAATTCTGTGTTAAATCTAAATTGTTGAGGATCTGGCTAATTTATGGTTGATATAACTATTTGAACTCTACACGAATACTTATGTTATAAGTCTATGTGAATCCATATCTTTTATGGGTGCGTGAACTGGTTATTTTTGTTAAATGTGTACTTAAAGACCATAAAAGGTAGATCTAATCTATAAACAATGGATTAATAAGTATTAAGGGTTTTCCTGGGTCCAGATCTACATGGAGTAGAGTGGTGTGAAGCCACAGAATGGTGCGCAAACCCTCCAAACCACATCAAGATATCCGAAGGATGTGGAAACCTGGTTCCAACACCCTCACCTGCTACCTCGGATGAGATCTCAGTCTATGCTCCGCAGGTTGTTGCCGAAAGGGCCAGCAATTGCGGGATTTGCTTGGTTAAATAAATCTTCTGAACCTAGGTTAGGCCCATATAAACCAACAAATGGTTCTGTTGCTAAGACCGGGATCTGCCTAAGGGGTGTCTGATGTTGAAATACTAGAGTCCTAAAAGGAAAGACTTGAAGATTGATTGGATCAAGAACAATATGATTTTATATAACATCAATGTGCAAGCCAAAGGTTAAGAATGATGAGTGTGATGCAGCTACAGGTATTCAAAGGAACAGGAAACGAAGATCAAAAACAATTTTGGTTCATGGTAGAAGTGGTATGGACAGAAAATGGAGTTACAGATGATAACATCAAGAAGGCTAATTTAGTTAGCACATTGCAGGACCGAGCAATGACATGGTATATAAAGTACTCAAGCACTAACCCGAATGCAGAGACAATGGAGTTCCAAAATGAATTCAAAAACTAATTTGGTCGGCCAAAATTAGAGACACAGTCGGTCATTGGGTTCAAAGAGGTAGTGATGCTACTGGGTGAAACCCCATGGGATCTGGATCAGAGGTTAAAAAACATAATTCTCGAGGCTAACATGACATTGATGGATGCACAACACTGCACATGGTTTGTGGCATCACTAACACCACATCTGAGGATGGCGCTATTGCAGCAAAAACATCCCAAGCTGAAGCATTAGAAACCATGATGAGATTGCATGAAACCCCAATATAGGATCCGAGGTTGGGAGTTCAACAAATCCACGCGCAGATACAAAACCTATGTTTATAGATGCAGAAGTTATAATAAGAACAGGCACCTCGCCTAGGAGCTTGGGAGGAAGTATGGTGTATAAAGTGTCTGAGCCAAGGTCATGATAAAGATCACTGTCCGGTTTTCGCAAACTATGTGGAAGGGGGGGGGACCAACGCCATTGCGACCAAAGGCACATGTAGGGCCAAGCGCGGCACCCACACTCTGGTACGTGATATGCTAGGAGGGAGGAAAGCATTCCACGAACAATTGTCATATATTACAGAACATGAGACAACCCCCCCCTAAAACGGTTGTTTTGAAACTTTTGCAGATCGGTGGGCCACGAAGAACGAGACTGGCATAGTTATCAACTATTGATGGACTAGTCACCTTCCTACAGAATGCAAACTGAAGTGCGAGGTCGAGATCCAGCCACGGCGATACTGTGCGGTGGGTTCCAGGGACATGAACGAGGATGAGGAGGAATGGGGCTAGGAAGGGGTCGCGGCCAGCTCATCTGTTACAACTGTGGAGGACCAGGTCACTACGCGTGGGACTGTACTAATCCGACTAGAATATCATGCCCTTACTATGAGCAGTTAGATCATGAACTAATAGATTTCCCCACACTGATAGCGCAAATTCGTGAGAAAAGGGGAGCATAACCTATGACGACGCAGAATGTCCAGATGATGAGGTCCGAACTTAGCAAAGAATATCCCAACCTAAATATGGTGCTCAAAAGTGGCATGGTCATAGGAGAAGACAAGGGGGAACCAACCAAGGAGGATGCAGGAATTCACAAGGAGACAGGTCTAGAAGCCAGGGAAAGCTTTGCGGCAGTCTCTACCCCATGTAGTAGGGATCAATCTGAGCTAAGGGATCCCTTGATGTTGACTACCTTTTTAGATACATGCATGAAATTGCTTCATGATAATAGAGCAGTTAAGGGCTTGCAAGAATTGATAAATAGGTGCGCAGGGTCAAGTGAACCTCGCGTGATCCAAAAATTTGGAAAACATACATCGCGGACTAGGCAGGAAATGCGGTTAACAACACAGATTGGTGACTATGAGATGGATCAAATCATTCTGGACTTGGGCTCACATGTAAATGTACTACCTAGAGAGACGTGGGAGTGTATGGGCAAGCCCACACGGCAATGGTCTCCTATTCAATTGAGGATGGAAAATCAACAAAATATCTTGCCCATGGAAAGACTGAAAGGGATTACGGTAGATATCGAAGGCGCGAGCACCCGAACGGACTTCGAGGTAATCGAAATTGTGGATGAAAGTAGTCCTTACCTTGCATTATTAGGAATAGACTGGGCCACAGACATGAATGAAGTTACTAATTTAAAGAAGTGGAAAATGATCTTTGAGAAGAGGTCTCTCTGTGTAGTCATTCGGTTAGACTTGGCTGAAGGACCGCATTACACTGAACCCGTGCGCAACGAAGGAAGTGATGATGAATTAGATTGTCTTTACAAAATCACTACATGACATTAAGTGAGGGACAATTTGACAGCGGAAGGAAGAATATCATGGGAGCATTTAGATTCCTGCACCAAAGATTTAGACGAAGAAGAGGAGCAATGGCATAACTGGCTAAATGGGGTAACCATGTTAAACTGCAATATGGTGACTAAATCATTGTGTTGCGTTAAATCTCAGGATCGTGAACTACCATTGTATTATGGGCTAATAGTACTCGATGAATTCTTGATCAAATTTGAAAGCACAGTACCAGAGCACCAGCGGTTCGATGCATTGAAATGGGCATTTCACGTGATGCCTGCGCATTGGTGGGGCACACATGAAGGAACCTTCGAAAATTGGAGTGACTTTAGGTGCATGATAAAGATACGATTTGGGATACTGGAAGTACGCATAACAGAGAAATACAATGGACGTGATGATCCGCGCATGCACCTGACCAGATGGGTCCAAGCTTATGGAGAAGAGCCTCAATAGGAGTGCGTACACTTATTTTATCATACCCTGGACGTCATCCCAAGGAATTGGTATACTGAAACAGAGCTCCGATATGACACAGACAAATGGGATATCTTGTGCAAAGGGTTTTTTTCAGCTTTCCTCTTTGAGGATCAATGGATGGATACTGTGGACGATGCATTGCAGATGGTAAAGGCCACTATCTTCAAAATACCTTCGGAACCAGAAGAAATCGTGCAACTGAACTGGTCATGACAGTTGAGCTGGGCCCTGGAATGTTACAATGTGCAGGTTGAATATGATGAGGATGATCCTAGAAACATCAAATATCCCAGAAATAGAGGGGAGTCACGAGGTGCACAGAAAAGCAATCAAGGATCCAGACATCACCACGCCACTGAAAACAAAACAAGTGAACATCGGAAGAAAGGAAGAGCCAAAGTATGCAATGCTGGGAGACTATTGGGATGATGCCATGGTGGAAAAGGTGGTCGAGTTGCTCCAAGAATACCAAGACTTGTTCCCTACAAAAATCACGAAGTTAAAAGGAATCCTCAATGACCTAGGAATGATGAAGATAACCTTGAAATTGGATGCGATGCCAATTAAGCAGCGACCTTACCGGTTGAATCCAAAATAAAAAGTGAAGGTCCGCGAAGAGTTGGATAAGATGCTTGCAGTAGGAATAATTGAACTGGTAGAAGAGTCTGACTAGGTAAGTCCTATGGTTGTGCAGGAGAAGAAACAAAAGGGTGAAATACACATCTGCGTCGATCTCAAAAAGCTCAATGATGCATGTTTTGACAATCCCTTTCCGACACCATTTACAGATGAAGTACTGGAGAATGCGGGAGGACAAGAAGCCTACTCCTTCATGGACGGATTCCTGAGGTACCACCAGATCAAGATCGCGCCAGAGGATAGAAGTAAGACAACTTTTGCCACCGAATGGGGATGTTTTCAGTATATGCTGATGCCCTTTGGACTAAAGAACACGTCGGTGATATTCTCCCGCATCGTGGTAGCTGCATTTAAGGAATTTATACACAAGTTCTTATAGGTATATCTTGATGATTGGACCGTCTTTGGGCTAGTTAAGAAACATAGAGCGAGCTTATAATTAATGTTGGATACTTGCCGGCAGCACCAGATTGTGCTTAATCTGAAGAAGTGTACTTTCCTTGTCCCCTTTGGGAACCTGCTCGACCATGTGGTTTGTAAGAAAGGTCTAATGGTGGATCCAATGAAGATCATTTTTATACTCAATCTGCAAGCACCACGGAGTGTCAAACAACTGTGCACCACACTGGGACATGCTACTTACTACTAGAAGTTCATAAAAAGCTACACACAGATCATAGCACCAATGGAACAGTTGCTGAATAAGGATGCTACTTATTGCTGGAATGAGGAATGCAACAGAAGCCCGGAAATGCTTAAGGAAAAGATGGCATCAGCCCCTATATTGGTCCTTCCAAAATGGGACATCGAATTTTATGTGCATGTTGACGCATCGTGTATCGCATCGGATGCAATATTCACTCAAGAAGGAGCGGAGGGAATTTATCATCTGATTGCGTTCGCAAGTCGATGACTGTCAAAAGCTAAGAAGAACTACTCTGCTACTGAGTGAGAAGGATTGGTGATGGTATACACGCTCTAGAAATACCACCACTATCTGCATGGAGGACACTTTGAGAGGTATACTGACCACTCAATGCTAAAATACCTAGTGAACAAGCCTGTGTTGGGGGGGTGCATTTGTCGATGCCTATTATTATTTCAAGAATATGACTTCGAAGTCATCGTAAAACTAGGACATATGAATGCAGGCCTAGACCACCTATCTCGAATTGAGAATGGCGAAGAGCCTATAAACTTGGCGGAAGGACTACCGGATGCACAACTATATGTAGTGCGCATCGCAGATGGCCATTTTGAGGATATAATCCACTTCTTAACCACATGAGCCGTGCCACAAGGATATTCCATTCAGCAGAAGAATGAATTGGTGATATGCATAGCAAAATTTACTGTTATTGCAGGACACCTCTATAAGATGGGCAATGACGAAATATTACGAAAATATGTACTTGAATTTGAGCGAGGACAGATCCTAGCCGAAGCACATGGAGGGGTTGCTGGAGGACATTATGCAAGTCGCACTACTGTACAGAAGATTTTTCGTGTAGGACTATGGTGGCAAACTCTACATCAAGACTCGAAAGCATACTGTCGGGCTTGTGACGTGTGTCAACGAACTGGGAAACCATCGCGAAGGGATGAAATGCCACTCAATCTGTTATCACCCTAAAATATTTGTCTCTAAGCTTTGGAAAGTTGCCTTGTTTCTAGTCATAGTCTTATAAGTTTTGAGTCATCTCATCACAATTATTGTCATTCTCATTTACAAACCCTTCTTCTATTCATGGTGTTAAAGGGTCTCTAGGTAATTTCATGCTTTAAGGGTTAGATCATAAGGTTAGAAGTCTTTTAAGGTCATATCTCTTTTCCAAATAAAGTTTGACAGCCTCATTCAATGTCCTAGAAGCCTTACCAGGTGTTTAGAAGTCATATCTCACATCATGTTGAAAATATTTTGAAACTAGCTATGAAATCACTGAACTAGGAGTTTTTGTAGTGCACTATGAAATCCCTGAAAAAGCCTGTTTTAGCATAAAAAAATCTGCTTTCTACGTTTACTAGTCAACTTCCAGAAGGGGTCCTGAGCAGCTGAGAACTCAATTTTGAAAAATTAAAGAGGCTTTTCTTCCTAACATACCAAAATACAAAAACCTCATTCCGTTTCTTCAAATCCATTATGAGGTGGGAGGAATTTATGGTTAAACGTACGCTACGAAACTGCTGAAAGTCAAGCTTGGTCTTCTGGTTTTAGCAGTATTTTTCAAGATCAGTTTCTAATCACATGAAAAGGTATTCTGGAATTCTGAAGGATTTTCACTTCATAATCTCTCCCTATATAATAACCTATCTTACTTTCTTCATAAGTGTTTTCAGTTGGGAGATAATAATCTTTCTTTGAAACCCAAAATTCAGAGAATGATTTTTTCCTGTTTGACACATGTTTTGAAAGGATAGATTTGGGACAGCTGGAGAATTATTTTAAAAACCCAAGAGAGGTTTTTGTTCTAGAAATAATGGAATACAAAAACCTCCTTTAGCTACAAAAACTGTGTCACTAATGAGGAGATAAAGGCTCTGTCCCACGTGCCATTTTCAGGGATCCTAAACCTAAAAATAGGGAAACATGTTCCCTAATTTCTAGGGTTTGTCTTCAGCAGTTAGATTACCACGTGGGAGGCTTCATCAAATTCGACTTCTTGAGGATGAAATTTTTCAAATAATGCTTTAAATGCTTAGATAAGGTTTTTGTAATCATGATAAGGAGTTACACTCCTAGTTGTATTAGGTCTCTAGGACTGCTAGTTAGGTGTCATTTGCATTTAGTAGTTAGTTTTAAGTATCAATAGGTGTCATAGTAGGATGAATTTGAATTTCCATCATGCTTGAGGAGGAATCTAAGTTATGTAAAGAGCTCTATATATAGAATAATATGTAATGTACAAAGGGTTGGAAATTTTCAGAGAAAGACTCATATTGTGCCATTGTAGAAGATTATGTTTTTATGAATGCAGACTTTGGCTTTACTTCTCAGGATTCAGAAAGAGTTCAATGGTGCAATGGTGGCTTGTTTATGTTTGTCCTTATCTCCTTATTTGTAGTAGTATGAATGTATGATACTTAGAATTCATTTGTTATGCTCTAACTTCCTTCATAAATTTGTAGATTGTGTTTTCCTTTATGCTACTGATGTACCCTTCATATGTTGAATTCTAGATGCCCTGACTTCCATGTAAAGCTAATTTATTGTCATACTGAAGCATTTATTGACTCCATAAGCCCAATGGATGCTTACTGATCATGTTCAACCATTCATATTTCTTCACTTGTTTCATAGACTTAGCCATCTAATTCATTATCGAAAATGTTTAATCTTGTGAGAGAGCCCTCTCAAGTTGGGGAGGCTAAGCCTTAGCCAAAAGTTGGTTTGAAATAGTTACTCAAAGTCTTCCTAATCAGCAGCCTATCAGGGGTCTGATTTTGTGATAACACAATCCACAAATGACACTGCAACCATTCGCGAAGTGGGCAATCAACTTCGTGGGACCTATTGCACCTCAAGGGAAGACAAGTGCACATTATATCATCACCGAAATAGAATATTTGACTCGATGGGTAGAAGCATAGCCAGTTAAGAGCTGCAAAATGGAATTTTTTTTTTTCGAAAACATGTTGACACGGTTTGGATGTCCCAAAATTCTAATGCGTGACTGGGGAACACACTTTCTAAATGAAACAATAAATGCACTCACTGAGGAATTCCATATCTATCATCAATAGAGTACACCATACCATTTGCAAGAAAATGGGACCATTGAAGTGTTAAACAAAATTTTGGAGACTCCATTGACTAAGGTTTGTAATGTGTAGCGAAACAATTGGGACTTATGCATCCCTTCTGTGCTATGGGCTTACCGAACCACATGCAAGAAGTTGATGGGCCAGACACTGTTCGAGTTAGTCTATGGTAAGGAAGCCATTATGCCCATGAAATATATTCTACCCAGTTTGCGAATCGCGGTAATAACAGGCATGGATGACTGCGGGGCTTTGGAGGAACAACTCGCGCAATTGGAGGAACTTGAGTAGGAACAGGTTTTCAGTTGGATTCCATTAGCAAGTACAAAAACAGCGAGAAAAAGTGTGGCATGATCGCCATATCAAGGTGCACACTTTCAAGGAGAATGATCTAGTATTACTATATGACAGCAAGTTGGAGAAATTCCCTCGCAAGCTTCGAATGCATTGGTTGGGTCCCTATGTAGTCAAAGAAGTTACAGATGGAGGCGCAGTCCAACTTGCTAAACTCAATGGAGACCCCTTCCTAGGAAGAGTGAATGGAAGTCGCCTAAAGCTCTACATGGGTGGGCCGACCGCCTAACTAATCGACCGAAGGATAGTCTCACCACTCCAGCCAATTGAAAGGGAGTGCAGGATGATAAAGCAGTCTGGGGGGAAGCTGCGCAACTACCGGGGTGCGCATGGATATGATCTATCACAACGTTCACAGTTGCACATAATGGGATGTGCTGCTGCATTGTCAAGTAGAGAGGTGGCTGTTGCTATCACTATTCATGACAAGATGTCTAAGTTATGGCAAATGGGAGCAGGCAACGGGCAATTAAGAGACAAGGTACGGACCAAATCTAGAATGATCTGCTACAGGCTCAATATAAGGACACAGGAAAATGCGGGAGCCAACGAATTTGAATTTTGAAACACTTATAAATCACAGAGAGACCTTCACCAAACGAGTGACACTTCTGAGAAACTTAAGCTAGCTGCGATGGAACTCTTTATTATCTGCGCTCAAGGAGTGAGGCCGAATGTTGTGATATGGCCATTGATGCCAGGTTTTCTAAAGAATATGATTTGGATAGCTGCAAACACCAATCAGAGTTTAACATCAATGACAGGAGGGGGGGGGGTGATGTGCCAAAATTTTATAGATGCAAAGAAGAACTGGTCTAGATGTCGTCGCCTTACCCATGGGCTGGTCAACGAATTATAAAGGATAAAGGAAAAGCTGTGAATACGAAGCCAATTGGAGGGATTGCAGTTAACAAGTCATCTCTAGTGTCTCTTGAAGATTGGGATCTCGCAGACAACAGCAATGGTATTACAAAGTTGCAACACAAGCTGCAGCAAACAGTGTGAAGAGAAGATACAAACGTAGAAATCGGCTGTGTTGGTACGAGGTGGTCTTGTATGCGGCACCCTAGCTAGAGCTAAAATCCTATGAGGAGGTGTTCTGTGTTAACCGAGCAGAGAAGAATGAGAATTATCGGTTGTGAGACTTGGTAGAAACCACAAAGCAAGAACTGGAAGAAGCATTGCACGAGACGAAGAAGGAGCAACAGAATGAAGGATGTCACTCACGGGGAGGTGAGCCGTGGAGCCTAGGCAGCACATCTTGCCGCACCGATGGGTGACTCAGGATGAGTCACGATGATTTTGTTAGGGGCCTATTGGGTAATGGAGGTCCCACATAACAATTTTGGGGGCTTAGAGCCTATAAATTAGGATAAAAATATTGTAAAAATTCTGAAATATGCAAAGCGCGAAATGTAATAGATCAAGTCAAAGGGTTGTCTGCCCAAGAAATAATATAGAAGAATAGGAAGTAAGTCGGCATTCCCATGGTCTGCAGACCATGGGAAGGCATAAATAGAGCAAGGGTCTATGGGTAGAAAGTAGTTTTTATGTATTTTGGGATCTAAACTGTAATGGGTTTTTGAGGAACGAAGTCTTGAAGCATTTGTAAGTTCGAGTCAACAGTGTTGGTAGGTAGATAGAGGCTCTGCAGCTGTGTGCACAGAGGCCTAGTAGAGTCCACAGCTATGTGTGCGGACCACTGCAGCTGAGTGCGCAAGGTGGATCTGGATGTATTGGTGAAGAAAGAAAATAAAGATAAGCTGATTCTGAAATTCTGTGTTAAATCTGAATTGTTGAGGATCTGGCTAATTTATGGTTGATATAACTATTTGATCTCTGTGTGAATACTTATGTTATAAGTCTATGTGAATTTGTATCTTTTCTGGGTGTGCAAACTGGTTATTTTTGTTAAGTGTTTGCTTAAAGATCATAAAAGGTAGATCTAATCTATAAACAATGCATTAATAAGTATTAAGGGTTTTCCTCGGTCCGGATCTATGTGGAGCAGAGTGATGTGAAGCCACAGAATGGTGGTGGAACCCTCCAGACCACATCAAGACATCCGAAGGGTGAGGAAACCTAGTTCCAGTACCCTCCCTTGCTACCTCGGGTGAGACCTCAGTTCGTGCTCTGCGGGCTATTGCTGAAAGGGCTGGTAGTTGCGGGATTTGTTTGGCTAAATAACTCTTTTGAACCTGGGTCAGGCCCATATAAGCCAACACTTTTGAAGGAGACTCATAAATGAAGTTATTTGTATTTTTTGAAATTTTTGAAATTTTGTATATTTTATTGTATTTTATTTTTTATTCAACCCCTCTAAAATTGTCCAAAAAATTTTCAAGCATTATATTTAAAAGCAATTATATGAAAACAACATACGAATTTAAAAATGTTGAACTCAAATTCCATTATATAGAGGATTCCTTCATGAATCCAACTTGATCAATTCTGCTACCTAAGGACAAATTCTTCCTAAAGTTTACTAAGGTACAAAATCGTGATGCAAATAAATCTTTAGAAGGGGAGCTAAAACTCCCTTTCTTAGGCCCTCAACAACTCGATAGAGCACTTAAAAAGATCAATTAAGCGCTTAAGTAAAAAATTTAAATAGCTCGATCAAGGGTTTAACAAACCCTCAATCGAGCTCTTGATATGGTTAAAAAAGGGCTCAATTGAGATATAACTCAATTAAGCACGTTGAACCTTAAACTTCCTGTTGTGTTTTTGGCAAGAAGTTAAAAAAAAGGTTGATTGAGATCCTATGTAACTATGGTTTACATTGGAGCTTGATTGAGATCCTATGTAACTATGGTTTACATAGGAGCTTGATTGAGGGCTTATTTTTAAGCCCTCAAACAACTCTATTGAAGGCCAAAATATAGCTCGATCGAGGTACTTTTTTATCCCTCCCAACTCATGCAGTTTGAAATAAGTGTAACCCATCTTCATACATTCAAGCACCCATAATTATGGGCATATTTCTAAATTTTTTGATGTACTCCTCTACACTCTACCCCTACTTCTGCTTAAATTATTGCCACCAAATCCACTTCTCCTCTACATCCCTAATATGATAGAACTGTCACTTTATGAGGGTTTTAAACTCCTCCCACTTTGTCACTAGAGGCTCTCCATCCAATTTCGAGGTTTCCATGTGGCTTTTCCACTAAATAAGGGAATCACCTTCTAATTTTAGCCTTGCAAATGAAATATTTTATTCTTCCTCTATCGGATGAACATTACAATAAACTTATAATTGCTACAACTTCTTATTAGGTTTAGAGCATCAATATCACTATGGTATGGATTGATATCAACCTTTTCTTCAATTTTGAACAAATACTGTGAGTGGTTTAGGACGCTTGAAATGGGTTGATCCTTTTTGGGTCCTTTCTTTGGCTCATTCTCTATTTCGTCTTGAACTTCTGATCTCCCCTTCAACTACACCCATACATTAGAACCCCATTATTTTCCTAATGGCCCTATATTATTGGTTAGGGCTACCATGAGTATATTCACATTGTGGTTTATATTTGCAACTTATGCTTCGAGTTGCAAACACTTCTCCTTTGTAGGATCATGACTGGGGTTTTATGAAGTTTGGCTTAGATGATATAGATCCCCTAAAAATATCTTTAATACAACAAAATAATCCTACTATGATACGAATATGGTCCATAAACTATAATGTATATTCCATTGAACAATTTGTCACATCATATTTGATAAAATTATACTTAAAAATCAAAATTTACACTTCAAGGGTTTATTTATCTTTATATTTGTGCATATGTAAATTATTGTTTATTGTTTATGTGTGAAAATTATAATTATGAAAAAAAATAGACAACATTGAAATAAAAAGTTGTAGACTACGATTTATACAAGATATATCCTAAGAAATTCTTTCGAGAGAAAACTCAGATAGAAGGTGAGGATGCTCTACTCTCTTCTCTAAATAGAAAATGGTTGCAAGTACAAATAATTAGGGCATGTGGTATGTGGGATACTATAGTGCACAAATCCCCTCTGTTTTCTCTCTTACATTCCCTCTTAGATAATCTACCATGTAATAAAATTCACTTGAAAATAATGGAACCCCTTTTCCTCTTTGTGGCCTAATTATAACACAGCTGAGTAGCCTCCTAGTGATTAGGTTTGGCTACTTTAACTCTTAACTATAGTTACATTATGAGAGATTCTAGATTATTCTTCATCATGGTAACGTGGATAACCTATTTTCCATGAGTATTGGATGTTTATGCAGCATCGTCTTGAATTATGGTGGCCAAACTATGAAGGTCAACTTTAGAGTGGCATATATTTTGCATATGGACTCTGATTTAGGCTATTTTTGTATTGTTGGAAAGGTATTTGTGTGTAGAGTAGCAACACATGTTCTATTCCAAGAAATACAATTTTTACCCCAAAAATTTCCATTTGATGCCTCAAAATTCTCCCAAAATGTTTCAAACCCTAATTTTCGAAATTAGGTCCCATAGGTAAAAATGGTCATGTCAGTTGATTCCTCCACTTTTTCCACTTTGAATGCATCAACATGGACAAAAAAAATACAATTATCTAATATGTATCATTTGGTGCATTTGGGGTATGTGATAGGTGTAGGAGAGATGAAGATATATCTTTCCAAGATGGAGGCCATAATTAAGTGGCTAGTGCTTACTAATGTTTTTGAGGTCAATAAATTCGTTGGGGTAGAAAAATACATAAGGAAATTCATGGATTTGTTTTTAGTAGGAGAAAAACTACTATACAACATAATAGTAAGTGGTAAGAGTTTCTAGTGTGGAAAGTGTCATCAAAGGACATTTTAGGAGTTAAAGAAGAAGATTACTCAAGCATTAGTACTAGAATTATCGAACTTGTAATAGCCCTTCAAAGTGTGAGACATATGTGGTCGGGTATACTATGGGAGTTATTGCGATGCAAGGAGTGTTATAGCACCATTTAAGACCCTTGGTATTTGTGATGCTTAGTTTATGGCCTACGACAACCCCTCCTTCTAGACTTGGTCCAAATATATTACAAACAATGTTTTATTCCCTATATGCTACTTTTCCCTGAGATAAAAGTGTGTACGCGTGGGTCAGTCAATACCCAACCCCCGTATATATGTTAAAACACTTGAAAAAAAAATTCCTTAATTATGGGCGTAGTTCACGGGTTTTACCTATTGATTACCTCCTATTGCCGATGGCCCAACTATTTCCCAACTAAAAAACTAATTGGGAGAAGTATAAATAGACTTCCATGGGAAGGCCCTAAGGAGGAGAAGAGATAGATTTATTATACTGAGATTATCCCTGACTAAGTCTGATGAATCCCTGTGCCTCATGCACTTTCCCAAGCTCCAGGAAACCCTTTTTTCCTTGATTATAGATATTCTCCCTCTTGCTTGAGATATCATGGTGTTGGTTATGGAAGAAGATTGTTGAAGGCTGGGATAGGACGAATCCGGAGGACAGTTCTACTTGGAGCCGGAAGAAGAAGACTCAAGTGAATTCTCTCCATGTTGTTTATAGCTTACTGCAATAAAAGAAATGTTGTCTTGTTTCCAAAATTAACTTTGTTTATGCATCAAATTGTGTTGTAATTCATGTATGAACGTTGTTTTGATGTATACTCAATCATTTTTTTATATGATATAAAGTTGATTTCGTGAATATGCTTTACCTCTATACTACTATGTATGCTTGAATTGAATGACTTTTCAGGTTTGAAGAACATCGGGAGTTGCATAGGGTCTGAACCCTGCACGAACTATTCAAATGAAGGAAAACAGGGTACATTCACTCTTACATAGTTTGATTATATAAGCATTTTACTTGAGCTGTATAAGTATTTCTTGTTGTAGTTTGCTTCTGCTCTGTTGGTGTTCTAACCCAAAGCCCTAGGGTACTTATTCCCGTAATAGAATTGGTGACTGTATTGGTGATAACAATCTTGTTATTCCTAGTTTGGGTTGTTCAGTGTCAATTAGGGCTCAGTCTTTGGTTTGCTTGTTCTTACAGTCTTATTTGGTCTACTAGAGTCTCAGACCTTAAGTCTGATCTTTTTGATTAGGTTTTGTTTTTTATTTTTCTTGCAAAGCTTTGTATGTGCCTTTTACTCTATTTACAATAGCATACACACACTTGTTTCTGTGAAGTGAACCCACATATACGCGATTTTCCTATATCAAAAGCACGTGTACATGCCTCTATGCTTGAACATAGTCGCGTATACCAATTCTTGCATTGTTTCTTCAAATCTCTCTGCCCAGATAGATTTGTTGCCAGGTCTTTCTAGTCTCTGTGTGGTCAATTTCTGTCTGAAGAATTTCATTATTCTGCAAGCTTACTCTTTTGAAGTCTCTTCCTCATTGAAAATATTTGGCCTAGGTTTTCTTTTTGAGCGAGTTTGTAATTAGTGTTTTGGCACACAAGACTTCGTTCAAAAGTTCTTGATTTGTTTTGGTCTTCTAGAACATGATATTGTTTTCAGTTTCAGTGAAAAGCTTGGTTTTTGATCTACTTTCTTTGCCTTCCTTCGTTTTTGTGGCCTTGTAACTTTTCTTGCTCTTTGAAAGTCTTTTTGATGAATTTGGAAGTATTTCTTCCCTGGCTTCTTGGTCAGTTTGTCAAACTCTTTGCTACTTTTTGGGTCATTGCATACAAGTTGAAGTCTTTTTGTTCAAGTTTTCATTCATTTTAGAGATAACTTGCAAAGACTCCTTGTGCTCTTCTTTTGATTTTTTAGGTATTAGTAGCATTTTGAGTGCTTTCAAAAAGTTGTTTTAGTTGTCTCTTGAAAAAGAAAAGATCTCAAACAACTTTGTTTTTATTTTCTTTTGCCAAGTTTGATTTTGGTTTCTTATGGTTTTTGAAAGTGAATTTTGATCTTTTACATTTTGTCCTTCTTGTTTGAAGAGAATTTTGTGTTCAAAATTTGTATCCTCTTCAATGTTTAAGTTGGCTAATTGATAGTTATAAACAATTTATTTCACATTTTTGAATAATTTAGGATCTTACATTTCCATTATATCTTGCATTAGGGTAGTTTGCATTGTTAAAGCATTCATAGTCTTTTAGTTTTTGGGTATGTGAAGTGTGTTTTACGAAAATAAAGGAAAAAGTATTTTTCTTTATAGAAGTCACAGAGAACCCATATAGAGATCTCTTTTCATCAAAGAACAAATGATTGAATTCATGTAGTTAGTTTTTCATTGATTTCTTTTGCATCATACAAACACCACTGGTTTCACTTCCATCAATACCCTTGACTTAGAGAACAACAATTAAAATCAAGTGCTTAATTAAAATAAACTAGAACTTTTGTATTGTCATCAGAATACACCAATAAGTTTAGGTTTATTAGGGCCTTGGATTAGGTGCGAGGAGAGTTAACTATCCAAGGCCTCTCAAAATTACAAAACATAGAATTTTGATTAATGAGTGAAATCCAATAGCGTTGGGGAGACCGAGAAAGCTCCGTAACTGGGAGTAAAGCATGAGGGTTAGTGAAGATAAGGATGAGAGATACCCCCTTTCTTACTTGTCAGACCCTACCTCATGACTGTTCCGCTCGGATTTTGATACGAGTTGGTGACCATAGTTGCCTATCATAGGGACCACATAGGTGGCTGTGGAGGGGAATCCCATGGCACCTGAGGTTGACATTGCATCACATTTAGCAGTACTTCTGGAGGGCACCCTTGCAAAGCTTGGGGGCTTGCATCAACAAAGGCTATTGTCTGGAGTTCAGCGTAACTACCTCTGGTACCTTCACTAGTAGGCCTAGGGCATAATTACCCCAGTATATTTTCAAAAGGCCCTTTTTATTAACTTTCTCATATTTTGGTGTCCAGTCCTAATCACCCAAAGTAGAAATACTTGAGATTTGTTTGATTGTTGATATCTTTAGGCACATTTTAGTGAGCCTTCTTTGCTCCTAGTCAGCCTAGCTTTATAATTTTTTGAGTCTTTAAATAAATCTTTTAAATAATTCAAAGTGGCTAACCAACCATCTCGATGGTCTAGAAGACTTCATGGGCTATCACCTATGAGTCCGGAGCCTTCTCCTAGAAGGCATAGGAGCGATTCTACCAGTGGTTTTCAACAAGTGGCAACAAGCACATCATAGATTGATCCTCCACTTGGGGGCATTAGTTCACAAGATATAGCTGGCACCAATACAGAGTTAGTGAGGAACACACCAGTTCTTTCTCAAGCACTATTCTAGTCGAAAGATAATATCGAAGTTGAAGAGCTTTCAAAGTCAGTTGCAGCTCCGAATTCTCCTCTTCCTCCTGATCATCTAAATGTTTTATTATACGTTAGAACTCCGACTAATAGACCTTCAAGCCCAGGTTTACATACATCTATTCCTTCAATGACCACTAATGGAAGAATGACATCTACGACAAGTGTTGCGAGCATGAAGATTCCCATATCTGTACAAGGAGGAGGAACTATTTCCATCCCTTCTGTTACTCCTAGCATGACTATGTTTGGGTCTGCTTCCATTCCATCGATGAGTGGAAGTTCTCAAGCTACTACATCTAGTTTTGGATTTTTCCCTTTTGGAATGTCGTTTTAAGGGATTCCTTCAGTTCCTTTGAACATACCATCAACCGTCGCTATATCCATGATGAGTGGATTGGCTTCTTTTTAGAGTTTCCTATTTGGAAGTGGTCATTACGACATTCCAATCCAACAGTGGGGTCAATGCCTTTTCCTTTTACAAGTCAAGGTAGTAACCCATTCTAGAGTTGGACAGACCTTGCAGTTAGTTAGATGGGAGTTGGGAATTAATTTTTCAACCAACAAGGGAATGTGTTGTATTCTTCAGTTAATTCATTTCAGAATTTTCCACCCTTTGCTAATGCATCGAATCCTTAACAAGGGCTATCAACTCCTTTCAATACTTCGTTAGGGGGTAACTTTACTGGTTATGGAGGATTTTAACCAGGAGTTGGTCAAACTCCAAATTTTGCTAGACCACAAGGATCACCTTTTGGGTCAGTAGGCTCTACGAGTTACTTCAGGCAACTTGGTGTGTTTCAAAATCCAGGTCATTCTTTTCAGACCTTTTGGAACACCGTCCGCTCTAGATGGAATTCCCAAGGTCCACCATGACTTCCTTTTCCGGTCACACTTAACTTGCTAGACTTAACTAAATTGAAGAATGATCCAATTAGGTACAATCTGACTTGGCCTCCGATCCCAACTAAACTTCCCTCAGACATTCCAAAGTCCAAAGGGAAGAGTGGTGAAGACCTAGGAGACCATGTGACCACATTTCACCTATGGTGCTCATCCAACTCCTTGATAGATGATTTGATCAGGCTGAGGTTATTTAAGCACAGCCTAACAAAAAATGCGACCAAATGGTATATAGAGTATCCAGGGGGCAATTATACTTCTTTCTACGATTTGGCTAATATCTTCTTGAACCATTTTCAGTTGCTTGTCTGCTATGAAGCCAGAACTGAGTTTCTTGCTAACTTTCAGCAAGACACCGCAACTCACATTTTGGATCATATCTAGGAATGGAGAAGAAGAAAAAGGCTTATCAAAGCTGAAATTCCACCAAAATTCCTTCTTGAATGGATTCTCAAATCTTTACAACCTGAGATCTCAAAGGATGTTTCTCTTTCCAGCGTTTATTTGGAAGAGCAGGCTATTTTTTGAGCCCAACAACTAGAATTGATATACTCTCTGTTACACAGTAAAATGTCACTGCCATCATGTCAGTCTCCCTACTGTGCCATAAAACCACATCCACCTAAGCTCATGCTCCTTGAAATGGCTAAAAACCCTCTTTGCCTAAATTAATTGAATCATCGCGTCTGTTCATTAAATAACCGCGCTGACTGGTGGAGGATGCTGCGCTGCCAGTGCGGAAGCACACGTGTTTTCCGCGTTGGTCCGATTTCATGGGCAGCGCGCGCTCCGCTTGTATTATTGAGCCCTGACCAGACCTCTTCTATAATTGATCTGCGATGCCAGCGCGCCAGCTCAGTTTTGCACCCGCGCTGATCCTGTTTAGGCGAATTTGTTCTAACAGGCAACCTTCCAGATGACTCCAGACTTGGCTGTTAGCATTGTTGAGGTCGCCATCCTTTCTCTGGCATGTCTGTTCGACTGACCATCCACTTATCTTGGGGGAAAGCTCATCCTTTACCTATTCATAGAGACTCCTTCTCTTTATAAGCCTCCTCCATTGCCCATGAGCAGCTAGTTTGGAACATATAGACTCTGATTGAGGAATTCTTAGTGCATTAGTGCTGCTCTTTGTAGGCATTTGGTGTGTTGTGTGAGGATTGCTTTGAGCTTGAGGAAGGTTATGAGCTTGTTGCCTTGTATGTGAGAGAGAGACCTCTTTGACTTGGGGGATTTACTTCAAAGGTGAATGCTTGGAAGACATGCTGGCTGGACCCTCTAGAGAAGGACTCAGCGTCAGGACTTCGGTTGTACTTTACTCTATTTTCTGATTAATAAAGATAGATGACTACTCTTATGGTTCCATTTCCATTTGTCCTATGAATGATTAATGTAAATTGTATCCTTCCTGACTGATACATAGTTGTTTTTAGTAGAGTTTACGCTTGTGTTTGCTCTCTCTTTGCTTGTGCAGGTGTCCGTCCACGAGGATAGTGGAGGACTGTGATCGGCTGGAGCGAAGGAGCGAGAGGATCATCTCTTCGACAAACATAGCGGTGGAATCCAAGTAGGTTTCTCTTACCCACTTGTTAATTAAAACTAGGAACCTGCAGTGTAGCATTGTTTGATTGTTGCTAGACCCCCTTTGGGCTAGTAGGGATCGCCTCTATCCGTAGAGGGGATTTACCTCTCCAACAATTTGGTGACTCCACTGGGGATCTTGCCTGTCTCTTTGTATTTCACCCTTGATTTTTATTCGATTATTGCCTCTGTGTCAAAGTTTGGGGATTGATTTGTTGATTGATTTGTTTCCTGGTTCATCCTGGGAACTGCTCTAATTGCTTTGAAAGCCTGTTGCCTTGGTTTGGGGGTTTTTGGTTCGATTTTATTTGTTTTTTAGCCTCAGTGCGTTTTATTTTGAAACAGCTGCGCTGACATCGCATAGTGTCTTCTTTGTCGTTTCTGTCATCGCGTGTATACATTTAACAGTCGCGCTGACCTGGTTTTCGGGCCAGCGCCCTTTATCCATGTCCTTCCGCGCTGACAGCGCAAAGTTGCTACAGACCTTTTTCTGTCATCGCTTTGTTGCTGAGGGGTCACCCATGCTGATCCTATAAAACTCTTTTTTGTCCAAATTGACCTACTGAACCTCTTGGTTTGGCTGTCCCCTGCTTTTTCCACTTGGCTTTTGGCTTGATAATTTTGTTTAAGCTGTGACTCACTTGCTCGCAAAGCCTCGTTCCACGAGAGTTCGTTTATTGCTTGTTTTCAGTTTTTGCAAAGCCTTCCTTTTTGCTCTCGTCGCTTGGTTTGCGTTTTGTCTTGACTTTTTACGATTACTGAAGTGTGTCAGACCGTCGTTTGTCTGGTTGTGGACTCTCATCCTTCGGGTGTTCTCTTTTCTCCATTGATTTCGCACTCAAACCCTAGGCCATCTAGTGGTCGTGTGTGTCTAGCCTCCCGTTCGGGATCTTGTGTTCTTGGTTGATCAGCCAACTTCGTTTTTGTTTTCACGTTTGTTTGGTGATTGTTGAAAGTGATTGGTTGTGTTCCAAGCGGTTTGCTTTCCTCCTTTGAATTCCTCGCTGTCTTGTTGAGCTTAGATTACATAGCTCATGAGCCTTTGTTTTCCTTTGATTTGGGAAACTAATTTTTAGTGACTTGGGAATTGTCTTGTGTGTGCATTGAGTGATTTAGCTTTTCACTTAGTGTTGCTATCTCTCTAATTCATTTTAAAAGAACTTTTATGTCATTGAAAAGTAAAGCAAACTAGTGTCTTTTGCATTAATAGTTGTAAGGAAAAGAACATTTCGTTATTTCGTGCTTTCAAAAGAAAAGTTTCATTTCCTTGCTGTTAGTTGCATTAGGTTGTGTGATTGCTTGAACTCGTTTTGTTTGCTTGAAAGATCCTTAACTCTTCTTAACTAGAATTCATCGAACAAAATGATGATCTTTGGCATATAGTTGCATTTAGGTGTTTTTGAGAGATCATACGGTAGGACCTGAAACTCAAACCTAATTCAAGATCAACCGTAAAATAAACCAAATTTATCTAAAAATGCATTGGAACTTAACGTGAACATCTAGAGTCTAAGCTAGAGACGTGTTCCAGCGTCTTTAAACTAGTAGCTTAACGTTGAGTGGTTGGTGATCCCACGGTGAAACGATAAGTGCTATACGGATTGGCCTCCAGTACCGTCACGTATATAGGGGAGACTCCATAGCTTGCATCCTTATCCATAGGAAGCAGAGTCTGCGCCTTGAACCGTAACGCACCGAACACAACATTTCGAGAAGATTGACTGCAGTACGAATCCTTGTTCTCATATGATTGCAAAGGTGTATAAGCAGTTACGGGTTGGCTTGGTAAAACTTTGCCTAGAAATTCCAGAGTAGTTTCTTTTGATCCTTTCAACTCTCTAAAAGAAAGGTGTAAAGTGAGCGTTCGTTCACTTTGTGCTCATTAAACTTCGAAGTAGATGAGTCATCTTTTCGTCCTTTTCTCGACTCTCGAAACATGAAAAGGTCAAGTTTGGTTCCTACGTCTTAAAATTCATTTGGCCACGATAATATTACCCGATTAGATCTTGTGTGCATTTAGTTTGAGTAGGTTTTATCGTTAGCTTCCTTAGGGTCTTTGTTGGGACATCCTGGCGGATCCATCGACTCCGTCTTCGATCCCAAGTGAAGAAGGGTCCCCATCTTCTGTTTCCCCTGAAACTCCGGTCTGTGACGCTTTTCCCATTGTTCCAAGCATACAACCGTTGAATTCTCGAGCTCCAAGAGACGATTTCTACGAGTTCTTTTATAACCCTATTTGGGAACCCTCTGACGAGTCTCATCCTGCCACTCCTGTCGGTGCTCCATCCTCGATGGCTTCATCCGATATGGGCGACGCTTCTCCAGTGTCTAGTGGCCCGGACGTTGTGTCGAGTATAGATACTCCCATTCCGGCAACATCCCCTGTTATCTTTACGCCTTACACCGTCACGTATTCTGGGCAAACGGTGCCAAGGCGTTACAGATCATTGCGGGATGCTCGGCAGTTCTTTTCTTGGGGTCACGACGTCGTCCCTACCACAGGACCGTTTATTTCCCAAGCCCCTCATTCTGCCGTCACAACAGTACCCACCAACCCGACCGTTTGTGTCACAATGTCAACTCCAGTTGTGAGTGCAGTCACAGCTTCATCCGCCGCGGACCCGTCTCGAGATCCAACGCAGAGTGGTGAACCATCTCCTTCTTCTAGAGTTGTACACCCTGCAAGTGATGCCCCTCCTACTTCCGAACATATAACAGAGGAGGAGGCATTTTACGAATACTTGCGTAATGTCCAAAACCTGGATAGTCAAGGTCCGTACTATGATGCCGAGAATCATCGTTTATACACCTCTCTGCCTCAAATTCCTTATGATGAAATTTCCGTTCCATTGAACGTGGATTGGGGCACCACCGGATATGGTGGCGGCGAGTACCATCCAGGAAAAGGACAACAAGGACCACCTTACCAAGCTCAGCAACCTTACATGCAGCCTGATTATGGGCAGCAATTTACAGGTCAAAACTACCCTAGTCAGCAAGGAGACCCACAAGGACAACCTCATCAAGGACAACCTTAGGTCTCTAGTGGTCTAGTGTTTACTTATTTTGGGCAACCTTTAGGAAACTCGGGACAACCCAACGCCCAACAAGGTCAACCAGGTGCCCAACAAGGCTACCCTTCGGGGCAGCCCTACGAGAACCAGACACAACCTCATGGGCAACAAGGTCAACCCGTAAACCAGCAAGGAAACCCTTCTAGGCAAGGAGGCCCGCCTTACGTACAGCAAGGCCGGCCTACCGCCCAGCAACCCTCTGGTCACCAGGGACAAACCTCGGTTCCACAAGGGGCACCTCTCACCCAGCAAGCTCGACCTTCTGGACGAGTGAGACCACCCCCTATCCAACCGATACGACCCCCTGGCCAGACAGCTCAGAATGCAGGCGGGGATCAATCCCGACCTCCTCTTTCGGGTGGGTTCCAATCCCAGCATCCATATCAAGGTGGGTACCAATCCCGCCCTTCGTATTCAGGTGGGTTCCAATCCCAACCTCCTTACCTGGGCGGGTATCAATCCCAGCCTCCGTACTCAGGCGGGTATCAATCCCAGCCTCCGTACTCAGGCGGGTATCAATCCCAGCCTCCGTACTCTGGTGGGCATTAGGCCCAGCCTCCATATTCGGGTGGGTACCAATCCCAGCCCATGCATTCTGGTGGATATCAAGTGCCGCCTGTTTCACAGGCTCAGTACGGATACCAGCACCCCAGGGACAGAATCCTTACATCCCTTATCAAAATTACCAACAACCGCAGGGTAATCCTCAACCGAATTATCAACAACCTGCTGGTCAATATGGTAACCAATGGGGCGCTGGGGGGCAGAACCAGCAACCTGGTTTCGGGAACAACCCCTACGGACAGAATCCTTATGGACAAGGCCCTTACGTACCTGGTCCATCAGGACAAGGACAATGGGGGCAACCTGGAGCTGGGTGGAATTCTGGTTCCACCTCATATCCACCGCAAATGTCGTTTAATCCTCAATTACCATTTCTAGCCATGTTGGAACTGCCCGATGTGTCAAAATTGACCAATGATCCCATTCTGCATGATCCGCAGTGGCCACCAGTTCCAACTAAAATTCCAAGTGACTGTCCCAAATTTGATGGGAAGGCCGGAGAGGACCTTCAGGCCCATGTTATGACGTATCACTTATGGTGTTCGTCTAATTCATGGCTAGATGATTCGATCCGACTTCGCCTCTTTCAAAGGACTCTCACGGGTTCGGCAGAAAAATGGTACATCGAATTGTCTCGTGCATCATTCCATGATTTCAATTCGCTGGCTATGGCATTTTTGAATCACTTTCAGTTACCCATTCGGTATGAGATGGGGACTCATCTCCTTACGTCCCTTAAACAGAGCATTGCTACACATATCTCCGATCATATTCATGAATGGAGAAGGCGTCGCAGGTTGATTAAGTTCTGGATACCTGATTTCCTCCTTACCGACTGGTTTACTACCTCCTTTGTCCCCCAGATTGCAAGGGACATTGCTATGGGGGCATGTGTAACTGAAGAGCAAGCGATCGCGCGCACTCAGTACTTAGACTTAGTCTATTCTCAGTCTGGTACTTTGTATGATTATTTGCCAGACGCCCCTAGGCCTGGCACATCCAAGGCTCTGCCCAAACCATCTGTTGATGGAGTCATCGGCTCTGTAGCCCAGGCCCCTAAAAAATCATCCAACTCTGGGAAGCAGAAGTCTAGTTCACCCAACGAGAACTCTTCCCAGGGCATCACTATTTCTGGTAATACTTTCGAGGTGAATGTCGTTCAGTCTTCTACGACAGGCAAAGCCTCGAAGGGTAAGAAAAAGGAAAAAGGAAAGGGGAAGAATAAACTTGATCAATCCAAGCAGGAATCATCTAAACCTCCTGGTGAGGAAGGTGCTAAGCTTAAGCCTAAGTACCCCTGCCTCATTTGCGAGGAAGACCACTATACTAAGGACTGCCCTAAGCGGGCCGAAGTTAGTCGATTGTTGAAAGGTGCTCAAGGGATCCCTGCTGTTTTGAAAGAACCCTTTCCCTCTCAGCAGACCTAGATGGTAGCTGATCCTTCTTCGTCCTCTCCTTTCGGTTCCCAGGTCTTCATGGCTGGAACTATTCCGATCCATGTGTCTACTCGAGCTAAGGATTATCCGTCATCCGCCGGGAAGGAGCCAGAGGTTCCCTCAAGTGCTCCTCCGTCCAGCTCTGGCCCACTTCATATCGAGAGGCCGAGCCCCGAGACGACAATCTGACCCCCTCCCAAAGGGGTACTCAGAAGGTCTTCCTATAATCCAAATGCTCGTGCTGCCCAGCACTACAGCATCGTGGAGGATTTAGCGCAGGCTCCGTCTGCCATGTCTGCATTGGAGGTCCTTCAGAGCTGCCCCCCCCAGAGGAAGTCCTTGCTATCGGCCATCGGTGGCATAGACCCAGCGGACTCAGATTTAATCACTTTTGATCTCGAGAGTCATGTGCCGCGACTGCCTCATCAGATCGCTTTCCTGATACAAGTCGTCATCAATTCTAAAACGATCCATCGTACGGTTATTGATGAGGGCGCCTCGACCTGCATCATGTCTGTTGCATGTTGGAAAGCCATCAGGTCTCTGACTTTGAGTCAATCCCCGATGACCTTGGAAGCGTTCGACGGGAGAGAATCTCATCCGTATGGTATCCTTCAACGGCTACCGATTACCTTAGAAGGGAAGACCGTAGAAGTTGAAGTTGAAGTTGTAGACACCAGTCTTACATATAATCTTCTTCTGGGTCGAAGCTGGACGTACGCTATGCATGCGGTAGCTTTGTCTCTCTTCTGTGTCATCCGCTTTCCCCATCAAGGGAAAATTGTCACGGTGGATCAACTCTCGTTTTTTGCTTCCTCTTCTGAGGGAAACGTACCCTTCGTTGAGCATACCTCAATGCCTTATGAAAATGTGGGAGCCGGGCTCTTCAAAGAACCCGCCCTTATGGGTGTTTTTTCCCTCCCACCTCCCAACTTCGCCTCGATCTCGATGATCTCGGTTCGTTCTGACCCCTGGATCCTCCCATCCATCGACCAGATAGAACCTTGGGGCGAGGAGATGCCGTTGAGCCCAGCCGAGCTCAACTACATTGAAATTGTCACTGCATTGGCTTCTTATACAGAACCCACCGTCTTGAGTGGGGCGCCTGACATAGATGATTTTCTGCCTTGGGCAGGAGAATACACCTCCTCGGATCCATTAAAGGAAACATTTCCTTCTGATGAGGCAATCATAGAGACGATGTCTCTAGATGAACGACCGTGGTTCCCCCTTCACCATCGTTCTTCCTTTCTCCCTACCTCCCAGGAAACTTTACTGTGTCTCACGCGGTTTGCCTCATGTCTCCCTTCCCAACCCCTTCAGACGCCTATTCAAATCTATCATACAACGTCAGAAGGCAATTTAGGGAACATCATGCAGACTCAACCGATCGACATCTTTGTCAAACCAGGGATCGTCGAGAATATTTTCATTGGAGTGACTTGCACTCCGGAGGAGATTCAAGTTTATATTGCTCTCTTTCGCGAATTCCGCGATGTTTTTGCATGGTCATATGAAGAGATGCCCGGTATTGACCCGTCTATAGTCGTGCACGAGATACCAACGTATCCCGGGGCCAAACCTATTCGCCAACGTTTGCGTCCCGTGCACCCCCGCAAGGCGGCAGCCATCAAAGCAGAGGTGGAAAAGCTTCTCAAGGCAGGATTTATCTACCCTATCCCACTGACAGAATGGGTCTCAAACATTGTCCCTGTTGATAAAAAGCAGGGCACCATCCGTGTCTGCGTTGACTACCGTGATATCAACCGAGCTTGTCCAAAGGACAACTACCCCACTCCATTTATTGATCAGCTCATTGACGAGTGTGCGGGTAGCGAGATTTATTCGTTCATGGACGGTTTTTCTGGTTACAACCAGATCAACATTGCTTCGGCAGATCAACATAAGACGGCCTTCATCTGTCCCTGGGGCACCTTTGCTTATAAAAAGCTCCCCTTCGGCCTCAAAAATCGGTGCCAACTTTTCAGCGTGCAATGTCGTACCTTTTCCATGATATAAGACACATCGTACAACCGTATCTGGATGACCTCCCGGCTCATTCAGCTAAACGTGCAGACCATCCATCGCACCTTCGTGAAATTTTTCTTCGTTGCAGACACTATAATATTCGTTTAAATCCACATAAATGTGTCTTCTGCGTAGAATCAGGTCGGCTACTCGGGTTTATCGTCTCCCGAGAGGGCATCTGTCTGGATCCTCTAAAAGTCGAGGCAATCGTGAATCTCCCTCCCCCTGCAACTTTGCGGCAATTACAGAGTCTGCAGGGAAAAGTAAATTTTCTAAGACGATTTATACCAAACTATGCCGAAGTGGCAAAGGGTTTCACCTGGTTACTCAAGCGTGATACCCCATTTCAATGGGATGCCATAGCCGAGGAGTCGTTTGCTCATCTTAAAACACTCCTGGTCTTCGCCCCTTTGTTGCAGCCTCCGAACTACCATCGTGATTATACGCTCTATTTGGCCGCTGCCGATACTACTATCGGCATGGTTTTGGTTCAGGACGATGATCATGGCATCGAGCATGTCATCTATTATCTTAGTCGCAACCTATTAGACACGGAAACTCGATACGCATATGTCGAGAAGTTGGCTCTTGCCACGGTTTGCGCTGTCCAACGATTCCGCCACTATATTCTGTTGCGTACTACTACAGTGATTTCAGATTGCAACCCCATGACATATATTCTTTCACGACAATTGCTGGGGGGCAAGTACTCAAAGTGGATCATGATCCTCCAAGATTTCGACTTGGAATTTACTGCAGCCAAGTCCAAGAAATCACTTGTTTTTGCTTAACTTCTATGCTCTTTGCCATCCGCCGCTGCTTCCTCGCAGATAGAGGAATCAATTCCAGACGAAACTCTTTTCCTGATCAGCACCCTCGATCCATGGTACAGGGACATCATCGTCTATTTATAGACGTCCTCATTCCGCCCTGAGACTTCGAAAGATGCTCGTCGGCGGATCCGTCACCAATCTCAGGCGTATCGCATAATTGGGGACACCCTATACCGCCTTGGAGTTGATTCAGTTATTCGTCGGTGTCTCACCTTCGAAGAAGCCGAGAGAGTTATAAATGACTGCCACTCTGGTGCTTGTGGCAGTCACATGTCTGGATACGCTACCGCACAAAAAATCCTTTGTGCTGGCTACTTCTGGCCTTCCATCTTTAAGGACTGCATCCTTGCCGTCCGTTCATGCCACAAATGCCAGATATACCAGTGGAAGATGCGTGCTCCTGCTGCCCCTCTGCACCCCGTAGTGACCGTTGGCCCCTTTGCTAAGTGGGGCATCGATTATGTGACATGTAACCCTCGCTCGGCCGGGGGGCACGGTTACATCATTGTTGCTGTCGATTACTTTACAAAATGGGCCGAGGCGATGCCCACATTGTCCGAAGATGGTCACACGGCGGCGCAGTTTATTTTCAACCATGTTATTTCTCGGTTTGGAGTTCCACAAGCCATTGTCACTGATCACAGAAAGCATTTCCGTAATCACATGATGGTCGAATTGACAACCCAACTTGGACTTAGGCATGATAGTTCATCTCCATACTATCCTCAGGCCAACGGTCAGGTTGAAGCCGTGAACAAAGTCTTGGTCATGATGCTTCAGAGAACTGTCGGCATGCACAAGTCTAATTGGCATTTGATGTTGTTTTCTGCGTTGTGGGCCTACTGGACCTCTGTGAAGGATGCCACCGGCTTCACCCCTTTTCAGCTAGTATATGGGCTGGAGGCAACCCTTCCAATTGAGTGCAAGATTCCTTCGCTAAAATTAGCCATCGAGTTACTTCCCGAGACTACCCCTGCAGAAGAGCGGCTTCTCTACCTGGAAAGACTAGATGAGACACGTCGCCTAGCCTCCCTTGCTATAGAAGCTCAAAAGAAGCGAGTGAAAACTCACTTCGACAACTCGGTTAATCCTCGCTCTTTCGTTGAAGGTGACTTGGTGCTGCTCTACGATCAGGCTAGTGATAAGCTAGGAGCAGGAAAACTCGAGCCAATGTGGCATGGGCCCTACATTGTGAAAAGAGTACTACAAAAAGGTGCCTACGAGCTGATCGACTATGAAGGCAATCCCTAGACCGGCCCCGTAATGGGCTATATCTTAAAAAATACTACGCCTGAGTCCAGGCACTCTTTCTTTTATTTTTACATGCATATGCCTTTTTTAGTATGTTTTGTGGGTGTGCGTGTTTGTTTTGATTTTGTCTTAGTGAGCCGGCGTGATCGCTGCTTATTGTGTCTTTTGCTTCTGAACAGATGTCTGGATCACCTTACGTTGGTTTCGCTGATGGTGCTTCCCGCAGCACTCGCAACCTGTCGTCTGCGGCATGGGTGATCTACGATCCTCATGGTGAGTTGGTAGACATTCAAGGTGTGTGTCTAGGTTGTACAACGAACAATGTAGCTGAATATAGTGTTGTAATTGAATTATTAGCCGAGGCGATTAACCTTGGAATCCGCTCATTGGTTGTAAAATTGGATTCACAGCTTGTAGTTCACCAACTCAATGGACAATATTCCGTCAGAGACCATCGCATATTAAGGTTGTATTTACATGTTAATTTATTGGAAATAGGTTTTGATTATATTACTTATCATCACATTCCAAGAAGACTTAATGCTGTAACTGATGCATTGGCTAACTATGTATTAGATAGACATTTGCGAAACATGTAAATTCATAAACATAAGAAGCATAAGATACAATAGAAACACCATGTATATATATATATATATATCGTGTGGCACACTAAGGCGCTCAAAAAATAAGTGTATATGTCTCATAAATCCAAACTTTCTCAGTCGTATGTCTCTCAAAACAGCAATGGAAATGAAATCTAGGTGTCTACTGTGGTGGGTTATGCTCTCTGTAGCATGCCACCACCCGTGCCACCCGCCTCAAAAGGTGGTGCATCCTGGCTTCCACACCCACTGTATGGATCTGTGCAGCCAAGGGGACCTCCTCGATCCTCTGATAGTCTGGGACTCCTGCTAGTAATCCCTCCAGGTTGTGAATCACAGTCTCTGCCTGGTCACCTCCTGCAGGAGCCAAGGCCAAGACGCCAGCGCCTTGCTCTGCCCTCCGTGCCTCTGGTGCTAAGCCGAGGGGTCTCACGGGTCCTACACCTGCACAACATAAGCGTTTATTAAGACATGTACATAAAAAATACAAAAACATCACATAAATGAAAATGAAAAAGATCAAGTGTTATACCTCCATCATCCCACTGCTCTCCCGCAGGCAGCGGCATGTCTGGGTCACCACGGAAGTCGATACCGGCATACG
>APFE030459311.1:5052-18832 GCA_000404065.3 Pinus taeda | reverse complement strand
TGAGTCTTCTTAAGGGTGGCTGCGACCATACCTCTTATCATTATGGTCTCTTCAGCTGGGTGGCTGCGTCCACGCCATAGACCTTTTTTCGTATGTCTTTTGGATGGCTGCGCCCATGCCTAGACTACATGTAATTGAAATATCAGTTGTATCTGCCTGCAGGTTCTCCCTGGTGGTTTTCCAGTCCAGCAGTCTTGTAAAGCATTTCACCCCTCCCACTCTCTCGGGCTTCATGCTTTAGGGGGCATCTGTTACACAGTAAAATGTCACTGCCATCATGTCAGTCTCCCTACTGTGCCATAAAACCACATCCACCTAAACTCATGCTCCTTGAAATGGCTAAAAACCCTCTTTGCCTAAATTAATTGAATCATCGCAACTGTTCATTAAATAACCGCGCTGACTGGCGGAGGATAATGTAACTGTTGCGCTGCCAGCGCGGAAGAACACGTGTTTTCCGCGTTGGTCCAATTTCACGGACAGCGCGCCCTCCGCTTGTATCATTGAGCGCTGACCAGACCTCTTCTATAATTGATCTGCGATGTCAGCGTGCCAGCTCAGTTTTGCACCCGCGCTGATCCTCTTTAGGCGAATTTGTTCTAACAGCCAACCCTTCCAGATCCCTCCAGACTGGGTTGTTAGCATTGTTGAGGTCGCCATCCTTTCTCTGGCATGTCTGTTCGACTGACCATCCACTTATCTTGGGGGAAAGCTCATCCTTTACCTATTCATGGAGACTCCTTCTCCTTTATAAGTCTCCTCCATTGCCCATGAGCAGCTAGTTTGGAACATATAGACTTTGATTGAGGAATTCTTAGTGCATTAGTGCTGCTCTTTGTAGGCATTTGGTGTGTTGTGTGAGGATTGCTTTGAGCTTGAGGAAGGTCTTGAGCTTGTTGCCTTGTATGTGAGAGAGAGACCTCTTTGACTTGGGAGATTTGCTTCAAAGGTGAATGCTTGGAAGACATGCTGGCTGGACCCTCTAGAGAAGGACTCATCGTCAGGACTTCGGTTGTACCTTACTCTATTTTCTGATTAATAAAGATAGATGACTACTCTTATGGTTCCATTTCCATTTGTCCTATGAATGATTAATGTAAATTGTATCCTTCCTGACTGATACATAGTTGTTTTTAGTAGATTTTATGCTTGTGTTTGCTCTCTCTTTGCTTGTGCAGGTGTCCGTCCGCGAGGATAGTGGAGGACTGTGATTGGCTGGAGCGAAGGAGTGAGAGGATCATCTCTTCGACAAACATAGCATTGGAATTCAAGTAGGTTCTTTTACCCACTTGTTAATTACAACTAGGAACCTGCAGTGTAGCATTGTTTGATTGTTGCTAGACCCCCTTTGGGCTAGTAGGGATTGCCTCTATCCGTAGAGGGGATTTACCTCCTCAACACTCTCAGTCTGGGACTCTTCAGAAAATTCTACCTGATGCTCCAAGGTCTAAGGTAGATTTAGCCAAGTCGAAACCAGGCCCCCATGTTGATGGTATAGTTGAATCAATTGATGTTAACACGGTGAACCTTTTGAATCAATTGCAGCAGTTGTCTTTACAAACTGCTTCTTCTAACCAGGCAACACCGTCTACACCTACATCTTCCCAATCTACCTCTATAAACATTGTCCAGGCCTCTAACCCCAAAGGAAATCAACAATCCGATGGGAAGAGGAAGGGACAAGGTAAGAAGAATAACCAAGAAGGGAAGGGAAATGCAAAAAAACCCGAAAATGGTGCTGGTGAGGGTAGAAAAGAGTCCAAGAAAAAGGTTAAGTTTCCATGCAAGTTATTAAATTGAGATCATCTGACTCACCTTTACCCCAAGATACAAGATGCTAAATGCTTATTAGTGCAGCAAAGGTCCTCTAGCTCCCAAGCTATTCTGACTAACCCTTTTCCTCAAGGACAAAAATTACTTGCTGGAGCGAATTCAAACGTTGGTACCTCCGCAGGGAGCAACCAGGAAGGGGAAAATTCCTCAAATGTTTATATGATGAACTATCATATTGATGTTGATACATGAGCACGCGATTATGGTGAATCAGAAACATCTAAGGCTAAATCTATTCTCAAAGCCACAGACCCACTTCATATTGAGCGACCCTCTATTGAGTCTATACCTCGGATACCGAAAGGTTCCGTAAAGTTCTCGACTATAAATCCTAATGCTAGGGCAGCCCAGAACTACTCAATTGTAGAAAATCTAGCTCAAAGTCCTTGCACTATGTCTGCATTGGAGGTACTCCAGTTATGCCCTGCTCAGAGAAGTTCTTTGCTTTCGGAAATCGATATAGTAGATCCAAAGAATTCTTTAGTGCTCACTTTTGATATGTTGAATGTCAAAAAGAGACTTCCTCACCATATGGCTTTTAAGATAAGGTCCACTTACCGGAAGACCAATATTTTTCAAACAGTTATAGATGAGGGAGCTTCCACATGCGTGATGTCTATGTCATGTTGGAAGGCCATTGGATCGCCTTCAGCTATTCCTTCACCGACAACATTTGATGGAAATTCTCATAGGCCACATTAGATTATCTCGGCCTTTCCTATATCCGTTGGAGGAAAGGTCGTAACTATTGAGGTATAAATCATCGATGCCAACCTGGATAATAACCTCCTCTTAGGCAAGAATTGGATTTACGAAATGGATGCCATAGTTTCATCATTATTTTGCATCCTCTATTTTCCTCATGAGGGGAGGATTGTTAAAATTGATCAGTTAGATTATTCTCCAAGTGAATCCCATGCAACTTTAGATTCTACCGTTCCATTGGTGGACAATCGCCATCAACCTATTGAGAATTTAGGAGTTGGGATGTACTCTTCGTTAATGGGTATATTTGATCTTCCTGCTCCTACAACTAGAATTAATGCAATTTCACCCTCTAGGGACCTTCACGGAAAGAGTTCTTTCGAACTCATTATTTTTCAGACCCTTGGACCTTACCTTCATCTACCACCACATTAGATGGAGGGCAGATTGGTGGAATGACATTTCCCATGTTTGTAGCAGAAATTAGCTATCAATCTATCGTTAAATCTGCAGACAACCATCCCACTCCTTTTTCATAAGAGGAGTTCGATGGCGATGTGGCTCTGGCTTGGACCCTCGATTCTACTTCAACTCTAGATTGCTTGGATATAGTCTTACCATCTGAAGAAGCAATTTTGGAGGCAATGATGCGTGTGGATCGATCATGGGAAGATTTACATCATCTTTCATATTTTCTTCCTCCAATGCATGAAGTCGAATCTAGGTTCTCCAATCTGTCTCTAGTGATGTTTGTACATTTTCAAACTCTTTAGCTCCAGCACAATTTTTTGCCAAAGGTAACATATCAGTTATCTCAGGAACTATACTTGTAAACATCTCTAGGAATCCTAACGTGATTGAAAACATCTGAGTTGATTGTTCCCCTGAAGAAATCCAAATCTACACTAACCTTTTTAAAGATTTTCGAGATGTGTTTGCTTGGTATTATGAGGAAATGCCTGGAATTGATCCATCTATAGTCCAGCATGATATCAAGACGTATGAAAATGCCAAACCTATTCATCAAAAACTTCGAACGGTCAATCCTCAGAAAGCAGAAACTATTAAAGCTAAAGTTGAAAAGCTTCTTAAGGCGGGTTTCATATACCCCATTCCTTTAATTGAGTAGGTTTCCAATCTAGTCCCACTAGATAAGAAGCAAGGAATGATCTGAGTGTGTATTGAATTTAGGGATTTGAATAAAGCTTGTCCAAAAGACAATTAACCCACACCTTTTATTGATCAAATCATTGATGAATGTGTGGGTAATGAAATTTTTTCCTTCATGGATGGATTCTCTAGTTACAATCAAATTACTATTCGTCCAGAGGACCAGCATAAGACAACCTTTATTTTCCCCTGGGGCACATTTACATACAAGAAGATGCCTTTTGGTCTTAAAAATGTTGGAGCTACTTTTCAGTGGGCCATGTCTTATGCTTTCCACGACATCAAACATGCTATCAAAGCATACTTGGATGACTTAGCTGCTCATTCTTGAAAAAGAATTGATCATCCCAACCACCTTCAGTTAGTTTTTGAGAGATGTCATTTTTATAAAATCTGGTTAAATCCGAATAAGTGTGTTTTTGTGGTCACATCTGGTCGGTTGCTAGGATTCATCGTATCAGCTGAAGGGATTCAAGATGATCCTTTCAAGGTTGAGGAAATAATTCAGTTGCCTCCCCCATCTTCCATTCGTCAACTTCAAAGTCTCCAAGGAAAGGCAAATTTCTTGAGGAGATTTATACCAAATTACGCCGAGACTACCAAAGGATTTATGTGTTTTCTTAAGAAGGGGGTTCCATTTTTATGGGACGACTTCACGCAACGATCTTTTGATGCTTTGAAAAAAGCGTTAACCTCTGCCCCATTATTGAATCCACCAGATTATGGCAGAGATTTCCTTTTGTATCTTGCTAGGCAAAATCAACCATCAATATTGTTTTTGTTTAGGAGGATGATGCTCTCAATGAGCATGTAATATACTACTTGAGTCGAGGCTTAGTAGGACCTAAGTTGCGCTATTCTCCCATTGAGAAATTAGCCTTGGCAGTTGTCCATGTTGTCCAGTGGCTTCATCATTACATTCTGCTGTGCAAAATGTTCATCTTAGTGGCTGTCAATCCTTTCTAGTTTGTCCTCAGTAGGTGAGTGATTGGGGGAAAATATAATCAATGGATTGTTATTTTTCAAGAGTTTGATCTTGAGTTCTTGTCAGCTAAATCTAAGAAGTCATTAGTTTTTGCAAAATCGATTTCAAAGTTGTCTTGTGAGGAAGCTATTGTTTGTGAGGAAAATTTTCCCGACGAACATTTATTCCTCATTTCTTCACAAGATCCCTGGTATGAAGATATCATTGTATATCTCCAGACTTCTAAGTTTCCACCTGCTTTCTCCAAACATGAACGTTGAAAGTTATGTCACCTTGTGAAAAATTATGTTATCATTGGTGATACATTATATCACAGACAGGTTGACTCAATCGTTAGGCATTGCTTAACTTTGGAAGATGTTGAGTTTGTACTTAATGATTGCCACAGTGGAGCTTGTGGTGGTCATCTATCAATGCTTGCAACAACCCAGAAAATTTTGCATGTGGGCCACTTTTGGCCTTCAATTTTCAAAGACTATATTGAAGCAGTCAAACTTTTCCACCCTTGTCAAATCTATACTTGGAAAATGTGCACACATCCAGCTTCACTTTTTCTTGTTATCACTGTCGGTCCATTTACGAAGTGGGGCATTGATTTTACTACTTGTAATCCACCTTCGACAATGAATCACAAGTACATCATTATGGCCATAGACTACTTTATGAAGTGGGTTGAGGCCATGCCTACTTACAAAAACGATAGTGAAACAACAACCTTGTTTCTCTTCAACCAGGTTATTTCATGATTTGGTATAAAAAGAGAGATTTTCACTAACCATGGCAGTCACTTCTAGAATCAACTGATGACCAAATTGGCTGTCAAGTTGGGCTGCCGGTAGGAGCATTCATCTCCATGTTAGCCTCAGGCCAATGGGAAAGTCGAAGCCGTGAATAAGTCCCTTAACGCTATCATGCAAAGGACAATTGACAAAAATCGATCCAATTGGCAGATCATGTTGTACCCAACACTTTGGGCATACCGAACCTCAATGAACACTACCATTGGTTTTACTCCTTTACAATTAGTTTATGGGCTGGAATCAATTTTCCCTATTGAATGTGAAGTTTTGTCCCTTAAACTAGCCGTATAACTTCTTCCAGAGATGTCTGGTCTCGAAGAATGCCTCGTTCATTTCGAACATCTCAATGAGAAATGTCAAGATGTAGCCATAATAAATGAATACCATAAGAAAATGGTTAAAACTCAGTATGATAAAGCTGTCTATCCTCAGGGTTTTCTTGAAGGTGACCTTGTCTTAGTCTATGACCAAGACAAAGACACCCTGGAGGCAGGAAAATTCAATTCTATGTGGTATGGTCCCTTTATAGTCAAGCGTGTTTTCGAGAAAGGGGCCTATGAATTAATTGATTTTGAAGGAAACAAGCTAGTGGAGCCCCAAAATGAGCTCTACCTTAAGAAGTATTTTTCGTAGGCTTCAGCAAAGCAATTGCTTGTTTGTATATCTTGTATTTTTGTACATATTCATCTGGCATTTTTGTGATATCGACGTTTTTTATCTGCTTTGGCAGGTATTGATGGATGATTCAATATATTTCAGATTCGCCGATGGTGCAAGTTGACACACTCAGAATCTTGCTTCTGTAGCTTGGGTGATTTATTATCCATCTAGCTAGTTGATGGCATCGAGGGGAGTATGTATTGGCCCTGCTTCGAATAACATTGCCGAATATACTGCCATTATTAATTTACTATATGAAGCAATATCTTATGGGATTGATTCATTGGTAGTTTATCTAGACTCAAAGTTGGTAGTGTCGCAGTTAAATAACATTTATCGGGTTCGTGATCCTTATTTATATTGCCAATTTTTGACAGTGACAGTGTTGCAACGATAATTTATTTATATTACACATGTTCACATTCCACGATCTGAGAATTCATTAGCAGACTCTATTGCTAATCAAGCATTAGATTGGCATATTAATCATTCATCAAATTAAATAATATCAAAAATCAAATCTGTATATATATCTATATCTATATCTATATCTATATCTATATATATATATATATATATATATATATATATAATAATATATATATATCATAAAATCACTTGCATATAGATAGAGTGTTCAAAACATAATATACAAAATTAAGACAAGATGCCCTCAAAATTTGGGTTCATGCCCATAATCATGTCGATTCATACATAGGTCTGTCTATCAACCCGGAACAGGATGAGCAGCTAAAAAGTTAACTACTATATTGGCTACATGCCAAAGTATCCGGACCCAGTCCCGTGGTACCCCTACCACGCGGCGCTACATCTCCTAAGGTAGATCCTCTATGGCTATCATAGATACCTGGTGAGTTATTCTTACCAAGTTTCTCTAAACTGCATATAGGACTCTCTCTGTCTCTGCTGCTACCTCTTCGACTGCTCTTCTGCGACACCTATGCCTTGGAAATCCATCTAGTCTCACTGGACCCACATCTGGAACATGGTCATTTTGTCAATATTTTGTCTCATCAAAAATATTTCTAATTTCATTTCATATTAAAAATCCAAAAATCTTAAAAACTTAACAAAAATTTAAAAAATTGTTACCTATGTCTCCCCATGCTGCGTTTGGTGGCAACACTAAGTCTAGATCTCCTCAGAAATCCATACCAGCATATGAGTAGTCATCGAATGCGATGATCTGTTGATCCCACCAGGTGAAAAACTCATCATCGAAAGTCATCCTAGGCACGTCTCCACCTCCAAGGCATTTCATCAAGTCTGCCCATCTACCCATTCGTGGATCTCTTGGGCTGCTGATGGACACTGATACTTTGGGACGTAGACTAGGTACCTTCTCGAAGAAGAATGAGCATAAGATAGTCCTATATCCAAAATTCTCCATCTAACCCTTTTGAATAGAGGTCAATTGGCTCTTCATGTTGGTCAGAAGAGGCGTGCACCAATCGAATATTGTGTTAAGGCATTCCACTGCTAGGCTCATGGACACTCATGATGCTTGATGCAATGACACTGATCCATTTACTCGTGCAATCGTAAATAGCAAAATCCTCAAAGATAAACTTTCCACGTGTCTGATTAGAATTTGACTTCCAATCTTCTATGGGTGTCTAGGACAGTATATATGCACATAGTCTTCTACTGAAAGACTACTTCTTATCCTATCAGTCAAATGCATGACCTTCCCTCTTCGGGAGAGACCTATAATAAAGTATATGTCTTCAACCTCAATCCATAGAGGCATTTGGTCTATCATGAAGGCATCATCCTCTGCACTCCAGTAGTGGATCAGTAGTTCAAGCAAGCGCGTGTTGACTTTCATGTTTGGCATTTTGAAGAATTTCAATAAGCCACAACCTCTTAGTGCGTCAAAGGCAGTTTGGTCATTCATTACCTCATTATGAATGGTGGTATGCTCTTTTTCCCTCCATGTGATGGCCATCCTGCAAAAAAAATGAGTTTCAACCATTAGTTTTTATGTTTAAATTTTAACTCACATACACGCGGGTTCCCTTTACACATAGTCGTGTGTAGGGTTGTTGTATACGTGGGTTGATCACATCCAACCCACGTGAACGCAAATTTGGATTTTTGGGCATAAATTCCCACAATCAAAACTTTAAGAAAACTTCTAAAAACTATCACAAAACATTACAAGTTTTAGGGTTACGTCATAACTTTGAGGCGATTTGAACGGTCCAATTGTTCAGAGGAAAGCTTGCTCCTTTTTGTTCCATAGCTCTTTGCTCCAAACAGAAATGGAAAAACTATGAGTCCAAAAGTCATTACATAACTTTAAAATTGCAAAATATTTTTTCAAAAATTGGTTTTTGTCTCATGGATTTTTTGACCTGTGGGCTTGGATTGTTGAGAGTGATTGTTTTTCAGGATCTTTTGGAGACTTCTTCGAGATGTTATTTTGGTCCCATGACTGCTCACTTGTCATGGCAAGTATCATCCACTCACTGGCATATAAGTTAGGGAAAACCATTTTTCTACTACATCTTGCATACTAGCCTCCATTCAACGATACGTTAGCCATAAGGTCGAACCCATCGTATCTTGGTTAGAATCTCACTGACATTGGTTGCCTATGCTGCTATACTGAGTAGGCTCGGGAGTCCTCTTTAGTACCACCATGAATGATGTGTTGAAGACACATTCTCCTTTCTTCTACACTGATTTCTGGCCTTATACCCTAGAGGCTCATTTGTGTTGAGTTGTATTGTTGCATTGCATTTTGACTATTTGCACCTTTTGGCCTTGAGCCAGCTTCACTTGGTCTCGTGTTTAATCCAATTATTTGACCATGTCTTCTACAAAATCAACCATTCAATCACTTAGCTTTTGCAACTTGACACATCCTTTTGTTAATGGAAAGAACATCCCTCTGAGTGTCCTTGACTAGTTTCGCCTCCCTGCATTGAGCATAGGAATGTTCCCCTCCTAGGAACTAGATCATCTATTTCTCGGACACTCATTTTTTCCACTGTACTATAAATTTCTTTTATTATTTTTCCAACTTAAATAAAAAGACAAAAAAATTATATATTCCAAAAAAAGTGGGAACAGGACAACATTTCCATATTTCGTTGGCAGCTAGAGTCAGTCATGTCGCCCTTGAACAAAGCACTCAAAAGAAAGTCTCTCCTCCATTTGGGAGAGATTTAGTTTGACTTAGGTCCACCTTAACCTTGTTAGTGAGTCATTACTCCTTCGATTGGTTACCCCTTCCAACAATATGGGGAGTTTTCTCATGCCTCCTGCATGACAAACTTATACAGAGTTATCATATGCTACCATACAGTCATCATTGAGTTGTGCTTTTGTTCAAGGGAAGTAAGCTTGAGTCAGCCTCTCTCTGGTGTCTCTTGACCTATTTTTCAGTCAACCATCCCTAGTTGTCAGTGTCATGTTTTTCATCACATCAATTATATTGGTCCTTTGCTCGTGCCGGTTTGAGAAGGTCTCCATTGACTTCTTGCTGGTGGGTCTTCTCCTTATCGACTATGACATATTGCTCTGAGGGCAGACCCAAAGCCGCACCCTTGCCCTATTTTCATTATTGATAGGTCACCTTGTGCTCAGCATTGATTAGTATCATGGGTCTTTGACTAAGTAGTTTCATTTGTGTTCGACATCAACTTTCATTATCACACATTGGGATTCATGTAGTGCCTTGGTTTCCATTTGACCCTATTGGTGGATTCCTTGCCTCTATATTAGCTTTCATTATCGGTTGGTTCAGAGGATTTCTATCGTGTGCTAGCTACATCTTGTGTACGTTGTTAGACTCTATCTCATCTCAGAGATTGATTCTTCTTCAAAACAGGGTTTTGAAGAAGAAATCATTTAAATGTTGCTTTTTCTATTATATAATTTATCTTCAGCTCTTCAACTGGCCTTCAAGCCCATATCCCTGCACAAGCACAATTCAGAATATTCACTTTTCATAATATATCAATGGAGTCCTACAGTACTTGCCTCAATCCTCACAAGCAGATTAAGAAAGATTTTGTCAACAACTTGAATGGTACATCAATTCTTGAAATTGCTGCCCTCACTGCAATTACGCCTGTTCTTATCCTCCTGCGACAATGAAATGTGTTGCAACTCAGATGGGACCAAGGTGGATCTGCCAATTTTTAAATGGGGGAGCATAGCAAGGTAAATGTCTTGGTAGCCACCGATGGTGTTAAAGAATACATTGATGTGCGAAATTGTAGCTGTGTCATTCGTTTTGATTTTCCAAAAACAGTAAGGAGATTTATTCAATCTCGTGGGCGTGTTCGTCAAAACAAATCAAATTTTATCCTTCTTCTTGAGAGAGGTAATGAGAAGCAACAAAAGCTATTGTATGAGATAATCAGGAGTGAGGAATCAATGAAGGAGACGACTGTGAATAGCCTAAATCATATACCTTGTATTCAAGAGCAAAGTTCTGTTGAAACAAATGTTTATCGTGTTTCATCATCTGGAACTACCGTCACCTGTGATTCCAGTATCAGTCTTATCTATAAATACTGTGCAAAGTTGCCTGAAGATGCAAATGAAAAATTAAGAGATGAAGTTTTCAAGCCAGTTTGTTGTTCTATTTGTGAGACAGAGGTTGCAGTACTCGATGAAAATGAGATTTATCATGCCGAGTCATGCTTAGTTCATAACAGCACTAATGTAATTGAATTATCAATCCTTAATCAATGCCTTACCGATCTTTTCAGGTTCTGTGGGCCTTGTAAAGTATTGCAAGTTGATGTCTTCATTAAGTTAACATAAAATAACACGATCAACAGGCAATCAAATGAAAGTGGCTCAGAATATCAATTGGTCTTTTTCAGCCCCGGGGGATGTTATTAGTGCACTGGCTTCTGAAGGGTAGCATACAGAAATCACAAGCTCATGATGCTAATGAGTGATTCACTTGATGGCGATGCCAAAACATTAATGTTTGGAAATATATCCCCAGAAGAATCCATTATGGATGAAACCCATAATTTTCTTTCATATGCTACCCGAGTTTGCTCAATTGTAAATGATGGCAAGCGCTGGACAAAGCCAATGGTTCTTACGCTGTCTTGGCAAATGGCAATCAATCAAAAACATCGTGCATACTGCACATGAATTAGAAAACTCATCCAAAGTTTCCTCTGGGATGAATGGCGAGAGAGACATATGGCGTATGACATTTATTTCTCTCGAGGTACCTCAGCAAATTAATTACCATGATTGTGGACTTTTCGTGCTCCGAAAAACACATTCGCCTGAAAAATGAAAAGTTCAATTTGCTTTATTTTAATGTTTTGATGGGAGGGTTTTGAAGACTGTATTCAAGCTCAAGTCAAAGTGTTTCTCATCATCATCATAACTCAGATCGCCTTTTGACGGCCGAAGGATTTCATGAAAAGTTGCATCTTCAAGGAATGCGGTGTTTAGCTGGTCTGACATATTCATGATCAAAGAAGAATTGTGTGGCAAACCAAGTCCGAGGACGATGGAAAGTCAGAGTCTGTTACATCAACTCTTGTACTATTACTGTTGGAAGCAGGGGTGGTTTCAGCGTCCATATGTCGTGTGATGAAGAACAGGGGATTTTCCTATCGTTCGAAATTGGACGTGTTTAAGGCTGCTATTTCTGGATAAAAGGCGTCAAAACTTTTATTATGATGATGAGCATTCTATTTATACCTAGCTTTTATTAAACGAATCTTCTAAAGGAGGTGTTGAATGCTGTTGAAAATTTCAATCGTTCCTAGAGTCATGATGTTTATGTTTCTGAGTTGTGTAGCTCCTCGACATGACAATATATAGTGAAGATACAGTAATTGATGAACAATCTGGAGCAACCTCTCACAAAGACTTTATTTATAAAGAACATCTCTCAGCAAATGCAATTGAAGAGGGAAGTGCAAATGGCGATCTTCGAATTGGCATTTTCCACGCCACCAAGTACAGTCTAGATGAAGGTTTTGTTCACCCCGACAATAAGGGCGAGACATCTCTACTTAAAATCTTAGCTCCTGGTCGGAAGCTACAAAACAGAGCATTGCATGGAGATCTTGTTGCTAGTTGTTGGACTATTCATTACACTGGTACAAGGTTCCAGGTGACTATTGTCGGTTACAGTCATGAGACAAAAAGAAAGTTTCCAGAGTACGAAAAACTTTAGAATTTCAGAACATAAAGATTAGTCACGTGGAGTTACTTGTGACTTATGAGGGATCTAAATTCGCAGTTAATGAGTCAAGGTTGTTGATGGACACCTTCACTCGAATTGATTTCACTGGCACCTGGCGTCGCTTATTCTCGCGTGTCAAGAAGCACATTAAATGGGGAGCGTTGAGATCTGTTACTGGCATGCAGGGCAAGAAGTTCAAAGATAAGGTTCAAGGCCAGAGACAAGCAGATGAAGGTGCCTCTCCGGATAGCGATTAGTGATAGTGATGGAAGTCAAACGGGAAAATATGAGCATTTTCCAGTATCCTGGTCGAAGAAACCAAGTGACCGTGTAGGTGAAGGCTTGGTAACATCCACAAGGGGTTTGTTCAATTCTCAGCATTTGTGAAGCGCACCATGAGAGGTGGGATTTCATAATCTTAAAAATACACGTGTTGCGTGACTACCCTGTTTAGTGCCCGATTTTTATGATGCATTCTCTTATCAATAAGAAATGCCAAGTCAAGATACGCCTAACACAGCACGAAGATATCCATCATAACATGAAAACAGGAAACGATCTCCTATTTCAAGACCTCAGTTAGTGATTTAAAAAATAGCTGCGCTCCAGCAGTTGTTCCATGTGTCAGCTATTGGAGGATGTTTAGGGAGATGCTGCTTTATTTTTGTAATTTTATTTAGGGAGATTATTTTTAGGAGATGAACGCTTTTTTTTCTATTTTTTTTGTAATTACAGTTCCACAGCGCCCTGATTGTGGGGTTGTTTGTTTTTGTTTTAGAATAGTTTATAAAAATAATCATTTGTAAAAGAGTAGAGTCAGGAGAGATTTTTTCTGAGTGCTAAGTGCTGGGAGCTGCTGGAGCGTAGCAAAGCTTTCTTGTACAGTTTTTGGCACAAAATTTAATGAAATTTCACAGCTTTGTTTTCTGAGATTCATGTGGTATGTTAATTTGGCATAGGTTTTCCCTTTTTCTTATATGTGAACTCTTATGTTTCATTTACCTCATTATCATATCTAATTGAGCAAATGAAGTGATTAGGTAGGAATTCATAGTATTGTATGCTCCTCCTATAAATTTGATCACATTCAATGTTTTCTTCTGTTTAAGGAGGATTCAGAGTTATTGTCTACCCTCCTTAGCTCCTCACCAGTCTTTCCATCCCATTGAAATCCAGATTTAATGCTAAATTTCATGCCTACCTTGCCTCCGTTAATAATCTATGTTGTTCATTATATGTTTCTGTTTCAAACTGTGATCTTGCCCATTCAGCACAGAAAAACCCCATTATTTAATTAAAACCCCTAAATCAAACCCCCTTATCAATTTACTAGCCTAAAATCTTTATTCCTAATTGGGTCAGCTCATCATATTGAAAGATCTACCGAATCTGACCCGAGAGAGCCTTCTCATACCTCGTAGGGCT
>APFE030459310.1:35753-96885 GCA_000404065.3 Pinus taeda | reverse complement strand
TATTTACTTCATCACTGGATTGTCGAGAAGAGGAGAAAGGATTCAACTCTCTGGGTCTCATCTTAGAGGTGAGAGCATCAGTACTCTAGTCGTGAGACATTGCCTGGGTGCCGAGATGACAATGGGCTAGAAGGTGAAGATAGAAATAGTCAAAAATATTCCCATGAACATGATCCTATTCACCATAGCTCACGTAGCTCAAAGTCCCAATTCTAGTATGTAGTAGAATCCCTCACTCCAATAGTATTCATCTGGTGTTTGGGTTTACTGGCTAATATGAAGATGCTACTGACAAAGGGTATGCGAGGAAACCTAAAATAATTTGGCTTCAGTTCGATTCTAGTTACTTTCTTTCTAGAGCATGTGCCCATGTTTTGGTATCAGTGGACAGAGGTACCAGACCCTGATCCACAAGATCTGAGGCTAGTTACATGGAGTGAACTCATGCCTCAAGGAGGAGGGGGCTAGTAGATGCATTTCCATTAGCAGTTTTTCATTTGGTTGCATCGCTAATTGATTTTTGTGTACGACTATGCCTACGCAAGCACATATTTCGAATAGGGCCCAGATATACTTTTGCCACTGGGTGAACAGTGGACTGATGCAGGTAAAAACTTGATTTTGGATTTTTCAAGATTATATGATTTTTTTGTGAAAGTGTAACTAAGATGTAAATTGTGATCAACGTGAAAATGTTGGCCCAGAAAGGCCAACTGGCATGCCTCCAATAGCATGGCAAGTATCCTAGTAGGTAGCAGATGCTCTCTATCATGAAGGAGCGGACCCTATAAGGGCAATGGAATGTTATATGGATGTGAACACTCGAGGGATTCCATAATATGAAACTATAGAGGATGTGCCATTGTGATATCAAAGGCACATAGTAGGGGTTTCTGTGAGACTTCATCGGTTATTAGGCTGAGTGATTAGGGAAGTCTCATGTCATTGTGAGCATCATGTAGGCGCATAGATTTTCTAGACATTTTTGCACATGTTGTAGGTTTTTAAAGCCATGTGTTTCGGAACACTTTATTTTTTGATATTTTTGATGTTAAACACTCTGACAGATGTAATATATATATATATGTGTGTGTGTGTGTGTGTGTGTGTGTTTTATTTTATACTTATGTTCCATGTATCATGATGATATGATTAGTTTTCTAAATTATGCAAGTGCCTATCAAGAACATAATTTCCTAATGCATCTATTAATGTATTTAAATTGCATGGAATGTGTTGATATGTGATAAAGTCAAAATTTCTTTCAATAATCGAACATGTAGATATATACGCAAAATTTGTGGATTTCTTACTGAGTAATGATTGTTTAATTGTAACACAATGATTTATGAATCTAACTTAACAACTAAATCTATAATTCCAAGAGCAACTGCTTCTAACAAAAGTTCAATAACTGCACTGTATTCAACAATATTGTTAGTTGTCCACCCCAGGCAAATACCTTGTAAATCAACCAACTAGCCATTAGGGGCAAAATGTGCCCAAGCTGCAAAAGACAAGTTTCGTTTGCTATGACAAGAACCATCAGCAAAACCAACATAATGATTTGATGACATCTGAAAACCGAGTGGAATGCAAGGTAAGAAGAAGAAAACATGTCTACAAAGCAAACAAACACACCGAAAATAAAAAATAAGTGCACACCAATGAATTGACACACTAATGTGCAAAAAGTAATTACACGAATTTCACGCATAATACTTTTTCAAATACAACCCATTGTGGGGCTATGACAATGCATTTCCTTCATAGTCAACTTGCTCATAGGCACATTTTTTCAAGACACACTTTATGATATATGGCCCATGCCACATAGGTTTGAACTTTCTAGCTCCAAACTTATCGTTGGTTTGATCATAAAGGAGGACCAGGTTACCTTCAGAAAAGGTACGTGGAGAAATGGTTTGATCAAAATCAGCTTTGACACATTTCTTTTGGGCTTCGATCACCATTGCAACAATGTGACGGGTTTCATCAAGCCTCTTAAGGTAGAGTAACTTCTCCTCTTCAGGTGAGGCATTAGGAAGAAGTTCGATAGCTAATTTCAACGAAGGGATTTCACACTCAATCAAGAGTGTCGAATATAAACCATAAACCAATTGGAATGGAGTAAATATAGTGGTTGTGTTAGCCAGAGTCTGGTAAGCCCAGAGAATTAAGAATAACATTAGATGCTAATCCTTTTTGTGCTTCCCAGTGGTTCGTTGAAGCATAGTAATTAAAACTTTATTAATTGCTTGAACTTGGCCATTGGCCTATGGATAGTAAGGAGTTGAGCTATCATGACGAAGATCCAACTGAGAAGTCACCTTTTCCATCATGTACTCATGAAAATGTGATCCATGGTCAGTTACAATGGCTTGAGGGATGCCAAAATAGGCTATGACATGGTTGAAGAGGAACTGAGCAGTAGCGATACTAACAGCATTATATGCGGGCATCGCCTCGGCTCATTTAGTGAAGTAGTTGATATAGCCATGTCCCCTAGCCGAGAAAGGGATACAAGTTGTTATCACTCAAGAAATGATTTCTAAATTCAGAGCATCAATTCTATTCCAAAGGGTTGGTGTTAGTCTTGGTCTAGTCTTTACATGGTTGCTTTAGTGTCTAAGATCTAGAAAAAAGTCTTGTTGGTATGGTCAAATAAGGTCAACACTCCGTTCTTGCCCATCACTGGTCCCACATCACACATTATTTCCATGTGTCAAGCTTGTTTCAAGGTTTACATTTTACATTTGTTCCTAAGTCATAATGTTAGATGGTGGTTAAGTCTCTTTTATGGTTTTTAGAGTCCAAGTCATAGGGTTAGAGTCTCATTTCCATCATCAAATAAATCTCAACAACCTTGTTTTACACTTTATGGATCTCATATCATGTTTTTAAAGTCATGTGTTTAGCCATTTTGAAAATTTTTTGAAACTTGCTATGAATCCACGTTTTCGTAGCACAGACAGTGTAAAAAAATAGTTTTGCACTACGAAATCACTGAAGCAGCCTTTTTTTTCAGCAAAAAAATTATTTTAAGTAGTCAATTTCCAAAAGGTATCTTAAGCAACTGAAAGTATATTTTGGAAAACTGAAAGAATATTTTATTTATAAAATACTAAAATATAAAAACCTCTTTCTGTTTCTTCCAATTCATTCTGAGGTGGGAGGAATTTATGGTTGAACGTGCGCTACGAAACCGTTGTAGGTGCAGTTTTTCACAAACAGACTTTTCCTGTTTATCACCTATTTTTCAAAGACTCATTCGGGGCGGTAGGAAAGCTGTTTCAAAAAACCAAGAGAGGTTTTTTTTTAGCATGGATTGGTTCACAAAAGCCTCGTTCCGTTTTGTGAAATACAGTTTTTATGAGAAGTTATGAGCTTTGTCCCAAGACCTATTTTTCAGCCAGAACAGAGCAAGGGACAGTCTCCTAGTTTCTAGGAACGACAAAGGGATGAGTCATCAAGGGCGAGCGGGAAGGTTATGAGCACCATAAAATTCGACTTCATGGAGTTTTAGGTGTCAAAGAATGTTTTAAATGTTTATATAAGGTTGTTGTAATCATAATAAGGAGTTACACTCCTAGTTGTATTAGGTGTCTAGGACTCCTAGTTAGCCGTCCTTTGTATTAAATAGTTAGTTTTACGTGTCAATAGGTGTCAAATTAGGAGGAATTCGAATTCCCCTCATGCTGGAGGAAGGAATCTACATGAACTCTATATATGGGAGAAGAACTAATGTACAAAGGGTTGGAAAATGTTAGAGAAAAAGACTACTTTTGTAAATGCTATGCAAGGATTAATATAAACAGGAGCAGTTGGACTTTTCTGAAGCTGAGATTCTTAGTGCACTTCAGTGAGCTTCACATTTTATATTTGATATGCTTTACTTCCATAGTCTTAATACTTATTACTCAGAATTCATGGTTACTCATGCTCTGACTTCCTTTAGGTATTAAACTCTGATCTATCACTTTAAATTCTTTCCTTTTGAATACCTTGATGTATCATTACTCAGAATTCATGCCCACATGCTCTAACTCCTATGAACTTCAAGTTATTTAGACTTTCTTGAATGTGTCACTATTTCATTGAAGTATATACAAGTCTCAGTTTTATAAGAAGAGCTATTTTTTATCCTTATCTCTATCACTGACTCCATAGCCTAATGGTAGCAAGTCTCCATCTTCCAATCTATAAACATATAAAATCACAAACCATAGAGTTAGTCATCTATCCATATCTTTAATCAATATCATTAACCCTTTGAGAGAGCCCTCTCAGGCTAAGGAGGCTAAGCCTTAGCTAAAATATTGGTTTGAAATAGTTACTTGAGGTCTTCTTCGTCTGCAGCCTTCCAGGGTCAGATTTTGAGATAACATTTTTTTGCGTCTGCCGGGAGCCTGAAGTCTATTGATTCCCGAAATTAAGAGGTTGAACTTCTGAAGGTAGCAGGAGCGTAGACATCATTTTGAGGCTGCAAAACTACCTTGGCGACTCCACACATCAAATAACAAATTGGAAGGTGACTCGACTGCTAGAAGATCAGTGGCTTGATGAAGTTTCAAGATGAGTTCCACTACAAGAATGAATGCCAGGTATGCTCCTATGAGTCGGTCTCATATCCCTGGTTTTCCAAATCCTATGCCAAAGTTTGATTGGTTAGAGGATCTTCCGATATTCAAAGATGAAAAGAAAGACAATGCTTCTCTTCATTTGGTTAGGTTTCATATGCATGCACGCAATCTTAAGGTTCAGTTTCCTGAGGATTGTCTCATGAGGATGTTTATGACCACTTTAGAAGGAAAAGCATGGTCTTTGTATAAAAGTTTGGAAAAATGGTTCAATATATTCACTTGCTAGTTTTCATGATGAATTATATGAGATTTATAAAGAATGTTATCCTTCCTTATTGCTGCTCAGAGATTGCTGTAGACATTCTTTAAGTCTTATTCAATACTTGGAGGATTGTTATGATGATGATGAATTTATGGATGAAGAAATTTTAGAGGCTCTTCATAACAATGCATTTCAACACCAAGAAGAAAGTATATCTCATGAAACGCAACATGAAGATCAACAGCGGTTTACTTATGAAAACCATGTTTCATCCTTTGATATGAATGAGAAGATGCAACAAACTTGCCAGTATTTTGATGATAAAGAATATGAAATTGATTGCAAACACCAAGAAGAAATACTGGAAGAAATTTTTTATAATCCTCGGGCAGAGGAAAAGGTTGTTCATTTTTGTAATTCCTTGCAGTAGCTTACATCAAATAATGATCACAATAGTGAGGAAAATTACATTGTCTATGGGAACCATGTAGAAAGGTAGTTGGATAACATATCAAAGGAATCTTGTGTGGTTGAGAATCAGTTGTCTGAAGACGTAGAGTGTTATGGTGATCATCAAAATAACCATGTTTTCTTTGACCCTATAAGTGAATACATGGCAAAGCTTTGCACACCAGTGTTTCATTTTCATTTGCTTTATGAAGATCAAGTACATTATGAGTTGATTTGGTCATCTCACTACCATGGTTATTTTGAGGTCGAATGCAGTCAAGAGCCTTCAATATTAGAAAAGACAATTGATTGGCTTTATTGGAAATATCATGTTGCTTGAACTATAGTGGAAATTGCAGCTAGTAGATAGGTAGGAAAATGTGCAAATAAGCTCAGGGTAGGTTGACTGAGAATCTATTTCAGTAAGTGCAGTTTGAATTCTTCTTACAAAAAATCATTCAAGGCTTGAGGAGTAGATTGGGCAGAAGTCCAGAGTTTTATTCTAGAGAATGGATAGCGGCACTGGAGCTACAAGTTCATAGTGTACCACAGGGGCACACTATCCCAAGTGGAGCCACTGTTATCACTTAAGAAATGATTTCTAAATTCAGAGCATCAGCTCTATTCCAAAGGATTGGTGTTAGCCTTGGTCTAGTCTTTACATTGTTGCCTTAGTGTCTAAGATCTAGAAAAAAGTCTTGTTGGTATGGTCAAATAAGGTCAACACTCCATTCTTGCCCATCACTGGTCCCACATCACACATTATTTCCATGTGTGAAGCTTGTTTCAAGGTTTACATTTTACATTTGTTCCTAAGTCATAATGTTAGATGGTGGTTAAGTCTCTTTTATGGTTTTTAGAGTCCAATTCATAGGGTTAGAGTCTCATTTCCATCATCAAATAAAGCTCAACAACCTTGTTTTAGACTTTATGGATCTCATATCATGTTTTGAAAGTCATGTGTTTAGCCATTTTGAAAAAAAATTGAAACTTGCTACGAATCCATGTTTTCGTAGTGCAGACAATGTAAAAAACTAGTTTTGCGCTACGAAATCACTGAAGCAGCCTTTTTTTCAGCAGGAAAATTATTTTAAGTAGTCAATTTCCAAAAGGTCTCTTGAGCAACGGAAAGAAGATTTTGGAACATTGAAAGATATTTTTCTTCCTAACATAATAAAATATAAAAACCTCTTTTAGTTTCTTCAAATTCATTCTGAGGTGGGAGGCATTTATGGTTGAACTTGCGCTACAAAACTGCGGTAGGTGCAGTTTTTCACAAACAGACTTTTCCTTTTTATCACCTATTTTTCAAAGACTCATTCAGGGTGGTAGGAATGATGTTTCAAAAACCCAAGAGAGGTTTTTGTTCAGAATGGATTGGTTCACAAAAGCCTCCTTCAGTTTTTCTAAATACAGTTTTTATTAGAAATTATGAGCTCTGTCCCAAGACCTATTTTTCAGCCAGAACAGAGCAAGGGACAGTCTCCTAGTTTCTAGGAACAACAAAGGGATGAGTCATCAAGGGCCAACTGGAAGGTTATGAGCACCATCAAATTCGACTTCATGGAGTGTTAGGTGTCAAATAATGTTTTAAATGTTTAGATAAGGTTGTTGTAATCATAATGAGTTACACTCCTAGTTGTATTAGGTCTCTAGGACTTCTAGTTAGCTATCATTTGTATTAAATAGTTAGTTTTAAGTGTCAATAGGTTTCAAATTAGGAGGAATTCGAATTCCCCTCATGCTTGAGGAAGGAATCTACATGAACTCTATATATGGGAGAAGAACTAATGTACAAAGGGTTGGAAAATGTTAGAGAAAAAGACTACTTTTGTAAATGCTATGCAGGGATTGATATATACAAGAGCAGTTGGACTTTTATGAAGCTGAGATTCTTAGTGTACTTCAGTGAGCTTCACATTTTGTCATTGATATGCTTTACTTCCATAGTTTAATACTTATTACTCAGAATTCATGGTTACTCATGCTCTGACTTCCTTTAGGTATTAAACTCTGATCTATCACTTTAAATTCTTTCCTTTTGAATACCTTGATGTATCATTACTCAGAATTCATGCCCACATGCTCTGACTCCTATGAACTTCAAGTTATTTTGACTTTCTTGAATGTGTCACTCTTTCATTGAAGTATATACAAGCCTCAATTTTATAAAGAAGCTATTTGTTATCCTTATCTCTATCACTGACTCCATAGCCCAATGGTAGCAAGTCTCCATCTTCCAATCTATAAACATTATAAATCACAAACCATAGAGTTAGTCATCTATCCATATCTTTAATCAATATCATTAACCCTTTGAGAGAGCCCTCTCAGGCTAAGGAGGCCAAGCCTTAGCTAAAATATTGGTTTGAAATAGTTACTTGAGGTCTTCATGGTCTGCAGCCTTCCAGGGTTAGATTTTGAGATAACACATGTCATGAAATCTATGCCCATTTAGCAAATAGACCAATGGTAATCACTGGGTGTAAGGGTGCTGGCAGGGTGCGCTTCTTACAGTTAAAAATCTAGCATTCATGGAACTTCTGAATGGTTAGAATACAATCCTTGAAAATGGAAGGCTAGAAATAACTAGCGCGAAATATCTTCTAAGCAATTGCATAGCCTAACATGTGACCAACAGATGCCCCAGAGTTGTAGTTATTCAAGACTCATTCAACCTCTTCAAGCATTACAGATCTATGAATAATAGAGTCAACACCGACTTGGTATAATGTATCACCAAGAATTTGATAGGGTTGATACTGATACCAGATGCGACATTGGTCAGATTGTGACAACTTGGATTGGAAGGTTTGGGTCCGAAGATAAACAATATTATCTCCATACCATGGGTCAAGAGTGTTGATAAGAAACAAAGTTTCATCAGGAATCTTCTCAGTAAAATCGGTGGAAGTGTTTGTGGAAGGAAGGACACATATCAATTCGGCAAAAAAAAAGTTATTTATTTGATTTGGCAGCAGTAACTCCAAATCAAACTCTTATAGGATAACAATCCATTTAGAGTATTTCCCCCAAGTAATTGACAAGTCAAAATATAAGTCATGGGGTTGAAAATATAAAAATATAATGACAAAATATTTGAACATCATCGACTGCTGCCAATGCAAGTTTCTTGACATGAGCATATCTAGTTTTAGTGTCAACAAGATTTCAGCTTAAATAATAAACCATGTATCCATTAACATCATCATCCTAAACCAATACCATAGCAATGGTATTATCAGTTACAACCAAGTAGAGAAAATAGTCACGTCAATAATCACGGGGATGCACTAAAGGAGCACTGATGAGCATGTTCTTTAAGGCATCGAAGTATTGTTGGGAAATTTAATCCTAAATGAATGGGATCCACTTTTTAAGCAAGTGATTAAAACCCTTGGTGAGTTCAACATAGTTAGGAATGAAACGACAAAGAAAATTAGCCTTTCCTTGCAAACTTTGCAATTGAAGAAGTGAGGTAGGAGGGGGTTAAGTTTACAATAGCCTCAATGTTTAGAGGATCTATTCAGATACCTTCACACGACACAACAGAACCCAAGAGCTAACCAAATTATACGTAAGAAATGCACTTATGCAAATTAAGATGGATGTTATAGTGTCGACATCATAAGAAGATAGATCTTAGGTGGTATGGATGGTCATGACACTTAGCCAAATGAGCTGGTAATTCATCTAGATAAGGTTGAAAAATGTGCCGAACCTCATGAAATGCATAGGACATTTCTCTTTGAAAGATAATGCCAACGTTTTTTAAACCAAAAGGAATATTCTTATAGGCAAAGGTTCCCCATGGACAGATAAGGGTTGTCTTGTGTTGATTAGTGGGTGAGATGTTTATATGTTTGTAACCAGAAAAGCCATCCATGAAAGAGAAAATCTCACTCTGAGCACACTTGTCAATGATATAATTGATAAATGGAGTGGGATAGTTATCTTTCAGGCATGCATAATTGATGTCGTGGTAATCAACAAAAACTCAGATCATGGCCTACTTTTTAGTAATAGGTACAATGTTAGAAACCCAATCTGTCAATGGGATTAGATAGATGAAACTAGCTTTAAAAGCTTTTCAACCTTTGCCTTAATAGCAACAAACGTCCTAGGATGCATGGGACGAAGCTGTTGACGAACAGGATTTGCACCAGGATACATGGGTATTTCATTCACCATAACAGATGGATCAATACCAAGCATTTCCTCATATGACAAAGCAAAGATGTCACAAAATTCCTTGAAAAGTTCAGTGTAAACCCTGATCTGATCAGGAGAATAGGAAACCCCAATATGAACATTCTCAATAATTCCAGGTTTAATGGAAATGTTGAGAGGCATGGCCATAGTAATATTCCCCATATTACCTTTAGACATGACTTTGTGCACCAAAATAGTCGTTTGAATTGGATGCGTCAGGTTATGATTAATGAAAGCTTCAAGACATGAAGGAATTTCAATTGGGCTTGGAAGAAATGAATAATGATGATAAATACAGTTCCAAGGATTTTCTACAAGAAACATAACCTCAACAATACTCTCTTCACTGGGGAAAGTCTCCTTCAAAGGATTCAGGGAATCCAAAGAACCAAGACAATGAGATTGCACATAAGTATCCAGGTTCATACTGAAAACAACATGACTTTCTGAGGTAGCCATTGAAGCCAATAATATTTCTTGATAAGCTTTTTCCAATGGACTTAATGACATAGAATCACCAAACGAATCAATCTGATCCACAGATGGAATAATCCAAGGATCTTTAGAAACATATATCATATTGATCGAAGTGATATTTTAAGGTGGGAGAGAAAAAGTACCCATTAAAGTAGAATCTTTAAAAATACCTACCCCCACACTCTCATATGAAACTTCGGTATTTCCCACATATGGGACATTGTCGTTCAAGGTACCTAAAGAGAAAAAATAAAGTTGGCCAATGGTCACATTTTTTCCTTCATGAGGAAAATGAAGCACCTGGAACAAAGAAGAAACAACAAAAAAACATAGCATGGGTCCAACTTCGCCTGAGAAGAAGGTTGTAATTGAGACTTGCATCTACAACTTCCACTTCTAGCTCACCAATATTTACTTCCAATGTGATAGGAAAATTTGTGAGAATACCATATGGACGGGAGCCTCTGCCATCAAAGGCCTCCAAAGTGTTCGAGGATTGGTTAAGGAGAGGAGAGCCAATGGGCTTCCAACACGAAACATAAATGATGCACATGGAAGAACCTTCATCATTGATTGTTCGATGGATCAACTTTTGTTTTATAATAACTTGTATCAGAAAAACAATTTGATGAGGAAGATGAGGAACATGGTTTTCAAGATCAAAAGTAATTAAACTTGAATCAGAAGGAGCAATGGCTCCTATAACAGAAAATACTTATTTCTGATGTGTTGGACATGTTTGGAGAACTTCCAAAGAAGACATCGCCAAAGGCGATTGAGCTAGATCTTCGACTATATTATAGTGTTGTGCAACTCTAGCATTTGGATTATAGGATGATTTCCGAGGTACACCTTTGGGAGGTTGCTGGATCATGGATTCATTGTTAGGTCACTCAATATGGAGTAGACCAGAATTGGGTGCAGTGTAAGTAGATGGTATATCAGTGACTTCGTTCTCCACCATCTTCTTTTGAAGGGTTTGATAGTCTTTCGATTGAGTAGCAACATAAATAGGTAATGAACCTTGCATCATTAAAACTCGAGAACCAGAGGAGGCAAAGGATTACGGATGGTTTACCAACTGAGTCTTTTGAGTTCGAAATGGTTCTTTCAAAATAATCGTAGTCCCTTTCTATAAATGACTAACTTTAGCACATCGAGGACAATCCTTGGTATAATGGTCTTCCTCACAAATGAGGCAAGAATATTTCGACTTTCGTTTGGAAGCATCATCAGTAGATGATTTGGGAGGATCTTGTTTTGGGGTATCAGATTGGGCTTTTACTTTACTCTTTTTCTTACCTTTCGAGGATTTATCTACCACATTAGACTAGATGGCATGGACCTTGGAGGTTTTACCAAGATTGGATGGCTTTTTCGAAGGATGATTGGTACTAGTATCTGAAACAAATCTTTTCTTTGAAGAAATCGTAGTGGATGTTGGAAATAATACTGAGAGGGGGGGGTGAATCAGTATTATCAAATCAATATAAATATTTCATTTCCATATTAATATTTATATACACTACTTCAGTTAAGGAAAACCACGTGTATACGCAAGTGTGTGTAATGCAACAAGCATATATCCAGTAAACTTATGATTCAGTTAGTTGATCCTTAATGAGTGCATCAGAAAATTATTAACCATATGAACAGTAAACAAGAGTAGTAAAATACAATAGATCATCACACACAAGAAGCACACATGAACACCATGATGTAAGTTGGAAACCCAATGTGGGTGAAAACCACCTACTGCAAGTCTTCTCAATCTTCTTTTTAATAAGAAACTTCTTTCACAATGGTTCTGTATTGGTGCAGTCTTATAACAGTAAACAGGCTTCTACCTGCAGAAGGCTATAACCTTCTCTCATTCTCCAGACTCTCCTAGAAGGGAGCTACAACCCCCTTAGCTCTTGTACTAGCCGATCCATTTACTATTACGTAGGTCTCGACCTACTGAAATGCTCCAACCTTTACTGGTTTTCCAGCTGCTACTGGAAGGGAGCTACCACCCCCTGAGCTCTTGTACTAGCTGATGTACTAGTACGTAGGTGCTGACCTACATAAGGCAACAACCTTCTCTTTCTTCTTCCAGGTACCATGTTTCATAAATTTTCAGACTGGATACTCATGGAACACGACATCATAATCTGAAGGCCACGTTTCATCCAATTTTCATACTGGACCCATCAATATCATTGAAGCACACAATCAATTAATACTAGCTCATCAATCTCTGAATCGCCCAATATTGAATCAGTGAGACCCTGTCAACAAAATGCAGTCACCATAACACAAAACAGATAATAGAACTCTGCAAAAATAAGTAGATCCAACTGCAACTTCAAATATCATATATCATAATGTATATGCTACTATGACGAACCAAACCAGTGTACATATGCGCTTTCACCAAAGCCAATCCGCGTAAAGATATACAAATATTTTCTCATAACTTTGCAGCTGTTCTAGACATCAATCATACCCATATCATAACATTTACAGAACATTACATGCGTCAGTATACAGATCTAGAATAAGCATCATCCAACCGTATAGAGATGATTCATTCCAAGCTATTTAGATCCCAACCTATCCTTAGATATTGTTTTGCATCAACCACTTAGATATAACCTGCATACTAGATCTCATACTTCATCAAATATTCAAGATTTTCTCAATGCATTTGCCTAATGATCTTCTTCTCCTTTTATAGTCTTAGGCAATACCATGGTCCAAAACCATTGAGAACCAATACTAGGAACCCAATACCTGGGTTTGACACTTTGAACACAATACCAAGGACCAAAACCATACGTCTAAATACCACAGACCCAAAAATAAGCTTTGCCACATGTACACGCTTTTTCGTGGATGAAAGTGCATGCATACGCATACGCAACTTTTGATCAACAATCTCGCGTGTATACGTGTCTTTGTATATAGAGAACCTGCGTGTATAACCTGTGTGTATACCCTACTTGGTATATAGCAAACCTACATATATACGTGACTTGGTACATAGTGAACATGCGTATAACATGCCTATATACGTGACTTGGTATATAGTGAACCTACGTATATACTCTTCTTTCTTCATTCCTTATAGTCTGAGCATCAATTCTTTGCTACTGACCTACTGCACTATAATCTGTCATCTTGCCATCAAGGACAACACTTGTATCATAATGCCAACAATCTCCCCGTTTGGGCTTGATGGCAATAACACCAAATCACTCTCCGCCTTTGACATCAAGGGCAAAGGGAAGATCAAGATATTCTCTTTCCTTGATAAACATTCCACTGTCTGTACTCCCCCTGAGAACCTGCTGAAATCTCTGAATGAGCTCTCCCTTTGTATATGCCAAGGTGTACCAATCTGACCATGCTCCCTCTGAGTACATGCTGAAGTCTTTGCTCTACTGAAGTGTGTTGTTCATGCTCCCCGTGACTGTAAGCAAGGTTTGCAAAAATATGTTCTACAAGAGGAACATGACTCTATCATAAATGACCTTCCTATCACCAAGGACTCATATATACATCCATCTCCCAACCCAGTGAGGATATACCAATATTGACTCATCAACCAAGTGGGGATATTCCAGATACCAAATCTTTATACATCATCCTTCCCATGCATAGTGGGGGTACAAATTACATCATATGACCAAAAGGGATTCATCAAATGACTACAATAGAAAGAGAAAAATTATTACATCATGAGTCTTGATATGAACTTTACATGACATTTATAACAGAGACCAACCATCTAAATAATATTATGATAGTCATCAGCAACTATCATACACAATGTATGATCTGCTCCATAATCATCTGACAACATCATCTAGACTAGCAACAAGGTATGTCTGCATCAACTCATCCTTTTGAACAGAATTCTGCATATGACATACATAATCATTCACATTATATCATATGTGAAAAACACCATAGCCATCTTAATAACATCAAGATTTGCATGATCCAAGTATCATCACATGGGAACATCTGCATCAATCAACATATGTAAGTATCAACCTATCATCGTATAGGTAATAAATTCTCATCATCATGTCTCCAACAATGCAACTTTGAGTAAATATTCATGTATCCAGCACTATGTATCTTGAGCTATTTGTCAAGACTTCTTGATATCATTAACAACAACAATCCTCATCCACATGAGCACCAAGAACTATAGGAATCATGCATCATAATTGTATTATATGATCTTTATGCATATGATGACAGCAGCATATGAGTGACTCATCATCAAGTAATGAAGATGTGTATTCAAGCTTTGTACTTCTCTTTATTCTTATGAAGATCACGATGTAAGCACCATATATGCATCATCAGAGAATCAACAACAAATCTGATCTGAGCATCAACTTTGTAACCCCAAGAATCATATGAGATTTTTTCATGGACAAGTCATAACCATATCATAGCAAGATATATCATTTAGCCATATAAGAATAATCATCAAGGACTACTAACCATAATGCTAACAATGCATTATTAAAAGAATATGCTCCCCCTGAACCTGTGCCATCTTGCTTACTGTCAAATCTGATCATGCATATATTAGCAAGAAGTATCAAGGCATCATCATCATTAATTTTGGATCAAAACACTTTTAAACATCTTACAAGTGTTAAGACATTTCTACACATCATCAGCAGATTGTAACCATTATCAAACAAAGCAATTAATTGACTGAATCATATCAGGTCGTTTTTCCTGAGTCTGTCCCATTGCTTTTCTTCAAACTAACATATACGTGACTGTGAAGTGTCTAACTTGTGTATGTACGCGACTTCCCTTTATGAAACTTGCGTATGTGATTCAGGATGTTGAAGTTTTACACTTTCAATGCCCTCTAAGTCTGTTATGTCTGCATATTGTGCTATGCCACATCTTTCTGATTGGACTTCCTTCTTCTTCCATATCTTCAAGTGTGATGATGTTTTCTCCTTTTGGTATGGTGCCCGTACTTTGTTCTTGCATTCCTTTGCTGTATGTCTAGGCTTGTAACATGCATAAAATCTTACATGTTTCATATTCCTTCTGTAGCAATCAACAGCTTTGTGACCAAACATATTGCAAGAAAAACAATATCCATTAAAGTACCTGGAACGTGATGATATTTCTATGTGATGATCTTGAACCATTCTTCTTCTGCATCTAGCTGCAACATGTCCAAGATTATGACATACATAACATTCAACATTATTTATCGGAGGAGTAAACGATTTTCTTTGAAGAATTTCTTTCCTTGGCTGTTGATGGGGTTGACCTCTCATCTCCTTCTTGAGCATTTCAGATTTTGGATTAGAGTCCCTTGTCTTACTCTGTGAACTAGATTCTCCTTCAACAGATTCATGAAAACCAAGACCAGTTTTGATAGTAGGAGACCTTTGACTACTAAGAATATCATCCAAGATCTTAGTATTATCTTGAAATCATAAGAGCTTATCTTTTTCTTCTAATTTATCTTTTAGAATATTTACCTCAACCTGATGTTGCTCTTCCTTTTCAAGATACTGCTTCTTCATGTTTTCTTCAGCTTTTCTTCCTTCTTCCAACTGATGTCTTAGTTCAAGAACTTTGTTTTCTTGTTTTTCAAGAGCTTCGAGTAGTTCTTTATTCTACTTATTTGATTATTCAAGATCTTCTTTTAGCGAGAGGTTCATAGCTTCAAGACTTTCATAGTAACTGGATCTATCTCTGAGTTTCTTGATTGTTGTGCTCCTTTCATTGACTTCATATATTAATGATGTCACTTCATCCTGCAACTTTTGACATTGATCTTCCTTGTCCTTGAATAACTTCCTTACCTTGTTTCCTTCCTCTAGTTGAGATTTTAGTTTAGTAGCTTCTTCTTTGAAGGCACGTTCCCTTTTGTTCAATAGATCTTGTTGATCTCTAGTTTTATCTGCAAGCCTTTTAAATTCTACCTCTATTTGATATCTTTCTTGCTCACCCATAAGAGCAAATTCAGTTATTTCGCTATCACTTTCATCGTCTTTAAATGGATGGATAAATGTATCACCAGAGGATAAAAAATTCATACCTGATAGTTATTTTGCTTGTTCATCTTCATTCTGAAGTGATTCTGAGTCTGAAGTGCTTCTTCCACATATTCCCAAATCGATTCTCCCACTGCCATAGCTCTTTTGAGATGTATTCTTCTTCTTAGGCGCTTTCTTCTTAAGCTTCTTTCCCATTGATCTACAGATCTCCTTCAAGCGATCAAGGTTCTACCAAAGGACCTGATCTGATACCAATTGTTGGAAATAATACTGAGAGGGGCGGGGGGGGTGAATCAATATTATCAAATCAATATAAATTTTTCATTTCCATTTTAGTATTTATATACGCTACTTCAGTTAAGGCAAACTGCGTGTATACGCAACTGTGTGTAATGCAACAAGCATATATCTAGTAAACTTATGATTCAGTTAGTTGATCCTTAATGAGTATATCAAAACATTATTAACCATATGAACAGTAAAGGGGAGCAGTAAAATAGAATAGATCATCACACACAAGAAGCACACATGAACACCATGATGTAAGGTGGAAACCCAATGTGGGTGAAAACCACCTGCTGCAAGTCGTCTCAATCTTCTTTTTAATAAGAAACTTCTTTTACAATGGTTTTGTACTAGTGCAGTCTTATAACAGTACACAGGCTTCTACCTACAAAAGGTTACAACCTTCTCTCATTCTCCAGACTCTCCTAGAAGGGAGCTACAACACCCTTTGCTCTTGTACTAGCCAATCCATTTACTAGTACGTAGGTCTCGACCTACTGAAATGCTCCAACCTTTAATCGTTTTCCAGCTGCTACTGGAAGGGAGCTACCACCCCCTTAGCTCTTGTACTAGCTGATGTACTAGTACGTAGGTGCTGACCTATAGAAGGCAACAACCTTCTCTTTCTTCTTCCAGGTACCACGTTTCATAAATTTTCAGACTGGATACTCATGGAACACAACATCATAATATGAAGGCCATGTTTCATCCAATTTTCATACTGGACCCATCAATATCATTGAAGCACACAATCAATTAATACTAGCATCATCAATCTCTGAATCACCCAATATTGAATCACTGAAACCCTATCAACAAAATGCAGTCACCAAAACATAGAACAACCAACAAAACTCTGCAATAATAACTAGATCCAACTGCAACTTCAAATATCATATATCATAATGTATATGCTACTATGACGAACCAAACCAGCGTACATATGTGCTTTCACCAAAGCCAACCCACGTACAGATCTACAAATATTTTCTCATAACTTTGCAGCTGTTCTAGACATCAATCAAACCCATATCATAACATTTACAGAACATTACATGCGTCAGTATACAGATCTAGAATAAGCATGATCAAACCGTATAGAGATGATTCATTCCAAGCCATTTAGATCTCAATCTATCCTTAGATCTTGTTCTCCATCAACCCCTTAGATATAACCTTCATACTGGATCTCATACTTCATCAGATATTCAATATTTTTTCAATGCATTTGCCTAATGATCTTCTTCTCCTTTTATAGTCTTAGGCCTTACTCAATACCATGGTCCAAAACCATTGAGAACCAATACTAGGAACCCAATACATGGGTTCAACACTTCAAACGCAATACCAACGACCAAAACCATACGTCTAAATACCATAGACCCAAAAAAAAGTTTTCTCACATGTACGCGCTTTTCCGTGCATGAAAGTGTGTGCATACGCATACGTGACTTTTGATCAGGAATCCCGCGTGTATACACGTCTTTGTATATAGAGAACCTGCATGTATAACCTGTGTGTATACCCTACTTGGTATATAGCGAACCTATGTATATATGTGACTTGGTACATAGTGAACCTGCGTATAACATGCCTATGTACACGACTTGGTATATAGTGAACCTGCGTATATACTCTTCTTTCTTCATTCTTTGTAGTCTGATCATCAATTCTTTGCTACTGACTTGTTGCACTATAATCTGTCATCTTGCCATCAAGGACAACACTTGTATCATAATGCCAACAATCTCCCCCTTTGGAAAAGCTAACTTGTCATACTAAGAACTGTCATCTGATTCCTTTCAGTTGTCCTGCATCCCATGTATTCTATCACATCTGATATCTCTTCTGTAGATTCATCTAGTTATATATAAGTGAGTTGTTCTTCTATGAGTGGGTTTCTGTCAAGTACAACACATGCATCATAATGCCAACAGTGGAAGTCTTAGACACTGACCCAATTATGCTATCAACAGGTGGTGCATCAAGAGACTTTGAAGATGCAAGATCTAAAGATGGTCTTGGAGCATTAGGAAACCTCTTATATAGCGTCCCAGATTAGGGATAGACTAAGTATAGATACTGAGCACGAGTAACATCTTGGTCATTGGTAACACATCAACCCATTGCTATATCTACAACAATTTTGTTTATGAATGATTTGGTGAAACATTCAGTTAATAGCTCATGAGGTAAGGTGACGTCGACATCTCCATTCATGGATATGATCAAAAATATCGGCTGTGGTATCTTGCTTCAAAGATGTGAGAAAATGAGTGTCAATTTCATATCGAACTAGTAGCTGGAAGTGGGTGAGGAAGGCCATAGCAAAGAGTTAAATTTAGAATAGGTAGCTTGAGGCAACTCAATATACCATTTTGCAACAACACTTGTTAAGGTTATCTTAAAGAGGTGGAGGGGAATAGAATCGCCAACATAAGAATTAGAAGAACACCAGAAGTGATATGTCATCACATGGGCTTGAGGGTCTTCTTTAGATTTTACTTGAACTTAGGGAAATCACTCAGAATTTTAATAAGAACTAATGGCTAGTAATGCGAATGAAAAATGGGATCATTAGTAAGCCTCGAGACATCAAGTAGTTCCAACATGGCTAAAAATGGAAATTGTAGATTAAAGGGCATGTAAGGCCTTTAAGGAGGCCCAATCTGCGGATTCCAACCTTACTGGTAAGGATTCTGCCCCCACAGCAGAGGATTTTGACCATAAGGGCTCTGATTTTGCCTCCATTGAGGGTTACCTTGACCATAAGGTGGATTCTGTCCAGGGTAGGTTTGATATTGACCTACCATAGGCAGTTGATAAGCATTATATGCGCCATATGGATTTTAAGGTTGTTGCACTTGTTGACCCTGGATATGAAGAGACTGGCACTAATGCTATAGGGATTGACCTTGTGTTTTCAAGGTTTGAGCTTGTTGATATACACGTTGAGCTTGTTGCTACAAAGGTTGGCCTTGCAGATACAAGGGTTGAGTGGGTTATTGAAAAAGTTGTGTTTGGTATTGCAAAGGCTCTTGATATTGTTGCAAAGGTTTCCCCTGCTATTGTAAAGGTTGACCTTGCTGCTGTAACGATTGTTGGATAGTTCCTTGAGGCATACCCTATGGGTATCGAGAATTTTTGAATTGGATTTGACCATATCCACCGGGAATAGTGGATTTGACCAGGTTGGACATGGGCTTCTTCTTGTGGAATGTAAGGTGGATTTTGAAAATCTTGTGAACCATATGGCATATAACCTATTGGAGCGGTATCTGAGCTATGTAAGGCTATTGATACTAGATATTACCTATCCTGGATGGACCAACAAGGCTGGGAATACCACCCGATATGGTTGATTGAATCCAAGCATGTAAGGTTATGATCCATTCACATGGGTTGCACCTAACACAAGAGGAATATTTAGATTTTTCCACCCAGGCAATGGTACATTATGTCAACTTAACGGAGGGGTGGAGGAACTCATGAAAGCATGACTTGAAACAGTCAGTTGTACCAGAATGGAAGGTTGAAAATACGATATAGGTTGCAATGGAATCGTCGGTTGAACCATAATTGTTGTAATAACAATTTGTATAGGAATTTGAGGGGTCGCATTTGGAATAAACAGACCTATAGTGGACATGTCATTTGTCGATAAAATAGGATTTTGATACAAAGACAAAGCACTAGGAGTCCCTGAAACTAATTGAGATAAGGTTTTATAACCATGTGGAAGCATAGGCCCACTGGTTTCAGGGAATGTGCGAGATGGGACTCTTCTCGTAAAAGGAAAGCCTTCTGGAGGAAATTCATATTCTTTCTTTTCATCAACATGAGTATGGGTAGCAGAAACTTCTGGAGGAGCTTGAGGAAAGCTTGGGGTCTCACCTTCTAAATCCATGGGTGGAAACAAATAGAGAGGAGGAATCCTAGATATACGAGGAGATAAATCTATAGGAACACCAGGTTGATTGTAAGGACTATAAGGACATTGAGTGATCCAAAAATGGATCCTGGATAAACCTCTAAGTCTAAAAGACTTCATGCAAGAGGTTAAAGGTTCAAAATGGAACAAATCCTTTGTAAATCAGAGGAAAATGAAAATCGTAGGCTACCCTTAGATATAATCTTATTGCAGAGATCTCCTCATTTTGAATCCAGCACAACTTGAATGGGTGAAAATGGATTTCAGATGAAGAAGTTATCATGAAAGAAGCTCCCTTTGTTCCTTTGGAAATGAGGCAAATTCTTTGAATAATGGGTCTAAAAAAACCTATAATTCTTCCAAATCTCCCTAAAGGGAAAGACCACTGGAAAAGGAGAAGTTATGGAGAAGGCGGATACACTATCGGGCCTTAAAAACCTGAAGAAAACCTTAAAAGCAAGGCAATCAGAGGCTTTAACAATGGTTGCACATGGGCCGTCAGATCTGGCAGATCAACGGTCCAGATCCAATCGGCAAATGAAATCAGCGATGGCAGTTGGGGATAGTCAGAGGCATATAGTGTGATGGGATGATGTGACTTGCGACTGCGATCACCAATATCAGTGGATTGTTGTCGGCGATCCCAAACGGAAAGGTCTCGGGCTAGCGCGACTTGTGACTACGATCACTAATATCAACGGATCGTTGTCAGAATGATGCCAGGCCCAACGACATGCGATATGCGATGGACAAACCTAATGGGGCGATAAGCTAGATTTGATATAATTTCAAATCCGAGAAGCAGGATTTTTCCATGTTTTTAATGTATTTTAATACAAAGGGGAAACCTTGGAACCAGGCCATTTGTGATATGTGATGCGACTTGCAAGCAGACCTGATAGGAGAATAAAGTGGATTTTGGGACTTCTGAAGTCTGATATATTGTGTTTTATGTGGATTTCCCATGTTTTCACAATGTTCGCTGTGTAAACAGAGAACGACTGTTACTGAGGACTCAAGTGTCGATTTCCCTCACCTGTTGCAGGAACAGGTGGTTGCTTCCCCTGAGTGCATTACATAATTATTATTGAACACCAAAGGAGGGATTCGAGCATACATGGCTGGAAGTTGCAAAGCCCAAAAATGAAAACCAACATGTAGTGCAATTTAGCTTTTTAAGTCATGAATGTCAAAGACTATGGGTTGCTAGGTTGTTGAATGGTGGCTAAGTTATTGTTTGCTACTGAATGGTGAAAGTAGTAGTAGTAGAGAGAGATAAAGAGCCAAAGAGCTACTGTGCAGAGCTTCTAAATTTTTGATGGTGTCTGAGCTCTTGAAGCCGAGCACAAGCAGTCAGTGTAGAAGCTAAAGAGGTAGCGCTGAGATAGAGCAGAAGCAAAAGAGCAGCCTATGGGGTCACTTAGAAGCCAAGTGAAAAGCCAAGAGGATTATTTTATAATAGAAGGTAGAAAGAAGCCAGAGTTGAAGAGCTAAGAGCCAAAACCAAGAGTCAAAGAGCCAGAGTCAGAGCCAAGAGCCAGAACTAAGAGCCAGAGAGTCAAGAGACAGAGCTTCAAGAGCCAAGAGGATTAAATGGTGTGTGAACCCACTGTTTATGTGTAGACCAGTAGGAGTTGAGCCAAAGATATTGTGAAAAGACTTACACCATAATCCTAGAGAGCCTAGTTGAATTAACTAGTGCTCACGGAGACGTAGCCAAAGAGTTGTGGGCGAAATCCAAATTAATATTGCTGAATCTGTGTGTGTTTTATTGTGCATTATCTTTGTGGATTTATTTACTGTTATCTGCATATATATATATATATATATATGTGTGTGTGTGTGTGTGTGTGTGTGTGTGTGTGTGTGTGTGTGTGTGTGTTGTGTGTGTGTGTGTGTGTATCAGTTTCAACACATTAATTTACAACACTTAACAGTAAAAAACAAATACAGGCATACACCCATATTTTCAAGCATTTCTTAATTCTGCATTGGTTAATCATAAAAGACTTGGAAAAATTCAAGCTTTGGAAGTGGGAGAGGTTCTTGTAAGCTAGACAAGAAGCCTAAGAGCACCATTTTCAGATCAGGTGGTATCAGAGCTTAAGATTGATTAACCACACCTTTAGGAAGGTTATATTAGAATTCTTGATTGAAAAAGCAAATACCGCATGCTTGAAAGGTGTTTGAACAACAAGAGGCTGATTGTATGCTTGTCTTGCAGACTGACTTTTTGCTGAGTTTGTAGAGGTGAAGGGGAAGCTATTGATAGCTCAGTTCAGGAAGGACAAGAAGGAGAAGGGTTGAAAGCATTCTTCTATCCCAAATGACCTCAAGGCAATCTTTGGAGCACAAGAGGTTTGTTGCAAAAGGTTGTTGAATAAGCTCTTTAACTATATTGTTGAAGTTTTTTTGTTCATTGGCATAATGAAAGCTTCTACAAGTGGGTCCTCAAATTTTGCGTTCTTCACAAGATTCCTTGATGAAGACATGAGGCAAGAATTGTCCACCATGATGGATATGGTGAGAGAAATGTATGAGGATGGAAGGAAGAGCAGTATGCTTAGAAAGCAGCTGAATTCCATGGAGGAAGAGAAGCAGTTGCTTGCTGAAAAATTGCAGGAAATGGAGATGCAACTTCATATTGAAAATATGAACCTAAAAAGGATGCATGAGTTGGAAACACAACTCTTTGTTGCCCAAGAAGCCTTAGTCAAGTACCAGCTTGAAGAAGAGGTAAGCCATTCCAGTTTATCTTCAAATTCCTCTGAGAAGGCTTGTATTGGTTATTTTGAGAAACATACTAAAGGCATAGGTTCCAAGCTAATTTCCAAGATGGGCTATGAAGGAAAGGGCTTGGGAAAGCATGCACAAGGTATTATTGAACCAATAATGGTTTAGGAAAGGCCTAAATATTTGGGTCTTGGCTATGGACAATCTTATGGAGAGAATTCCAAAGCTGCCATGAAAGCCATTAAAACAGTCCCAAGAAGGAGTTTCATTTCATGTCCTCTACCTCAAAAGTGTGAAGGTTTTATTCAAGAGCATTGTAATAGCTTGAAACATCAAGTGCAGGATGCAGGTGTTCAGAAGCATGACACTTGAACCAGAGAGCTGGGGAGAATCTAACAACGTTGAAGAGTTTGATGGTGTTCCAAAGGGAGCCACTTCTTCATTTGATTCACCTCCTCATGAAGGCAATAAAGGTGAAAGAGGCAGGTATAAATCTGGTTCTAAACAAATTCCTTTTGATTTTGCAAAGCATGATGAATTTCCACATAAGTATGAGGAAAGATTTGCATGTTCCTTTTGTGGTTTAGATAACCATGATGTTTTTAGATGTTGGAAGAGAATGGTCACATACAGTAAGCAGAAGAAGGAAAAGAAGCAAGAAGCCAAAGGTCCATTGGACAAGGGAAATCATGCTATCAAGAGGATGCACATGTAGAGCACTTACTCCACAAGCAAGGACATATTGCGACAAAGTGTTGGACATTGAATCCAACAATGCTTCCACGAAAGCTGAAGAAAGTGGAAAGAGAAGATGGAGAAAATGGAAGTGAAGATTCCATGAATGATGTGTCTCAAAATGATTCACATGATGATGTTGATGTGTAGGTAGAGATAGTACCTTTGAAAGGGATTGGTAAGGAACAATTAGTGTTCTTATCCGATTAAGATTGCATGTCTATTGATGCATCTACATTATATTTCATTTCAGCTTCGAAAGTACAATGTGCTTAAGTGAAAGTTGAGGGATGAAATGCATGCATTGCATGTAATGCCATGTTGACTTGAAAGAAGTTAACCTGGTCTCCAAATGGAGACAATGATGAAAGTTTCATCTTTTGCAAAAAGAGTCCTAATGGCCTTTTTCTACATGATTGACTTGAAGGGTCATTTGTTTAAAGGCATGTTTTGTGGGCTTGTTATCTAGTCCATCATTTGTATGCAGATATAAGGCATGGAGGCATTCACAAGTTGAGAAAATCTATTTTTTTTTGTTGAAGCAGGAGGTAGTTCATCTAGTTGTTGTCTGTATGCCTTTTGTTGTTAACAGTTGTTGTTGGCAGCTTATCAAACAGGTACAAATGAAATTTTTTTGGAGCATATGTACTTCACATTTGTTGAGCCACCTTGGAACAATGATCAAGGCCAAGAATCTCAAACTACCTTATATGACCATTTCAGTAGAAGTTCTGTAGGATGGCCAGGAGGAAAACAATTCTTCTCAAGAAGACCAACCCATCCAAAGAAGGGAAGTGGTCAAAAACTTTGGTTCAAAGGCACTATGCAAAAGCAAGTGTAGGGAGGCTAAAAGAAGAGAGTGAGTCACTCTCATTTACTGTTCAGATTAGTATATCAGTCTTTTGGAGACAAAAAGTTCTTTTAGTGGGAAGGAGTGATCCAAAAATGGATCTTGGATAAACCTCTAAGTCTAAAAGACTTCATGCAAGAGGTGAAAGGTGCCAAATGGCACAAATCCTTTGTAAATCAGAGGAAAATGAAAATCATAGGATTCCCTCAGAAATAATCTCATTGCAGAGATCTCCTCATTTTGAATCCAACACAACTTGAATGGGTGAAAAGGGATTTTAGATGAAGAAGTTATAATGAAAATAAGCTCCCATTGTTCCTTTGAAAATGAGGAAAATTCTTTGAATAATAGGTCTAGAAAAACCTCTAAGTCTCCCAAATCTCCCTAAAGGGCAAGACCACCGAAAAAGGAGAAGTTATGGAGAAGGAAGATACACTATCGGGCCTTAAAACCTAAAGAAAACCTTAAAAACAAGGCAATCAGAGACTTTAACAATGGTTGCATAGGGGCCGCCGAATCTGGCCGACCAACGATCCAGATCTGATCGAAAATCACAATCGGTGGTGGTAGTTGGGGACATTCGAAGGCATATAGTGTGATGGGCTGATGCGGCTTGCGACCACGATCGCCGATATCGGCGGTCGTAAAAGGAAAGGACCTGGGCCAGTGCAACTTGTGAATGCGATCACCGATATCGATGGATCGCTGTCGGTGATCCCAAATGGGAAGGACCCCAGGCCTAGCAAAATGCGATATGTGATGGCTGGACTCGATGGAGAGATAAGCCAGATTTGATATAATTTAAAATCTGAGAAGCGGGATTTTTGCCATGTTTTTAATGTATTTTTAGTACAAAGGGGAAACCTTGGAACCAGGCCATTTATGATATGCGATGCGGCTTGCAAGTGGACCCGGTAGGAGAATAAGGTGGATTTTAGGACTTTTGAAGTCTGATATATTGTGTTTTATGTAGATTTCCCATGTTTTCAAAATGTTCTTTGTGTAAATAGAGAATCACTGTTACGAAGGACTCAAGTGCCGATTACCCTCGCCTGTTGCAGGAACAGGTGGTTTCTTCCCCTAAGTGTGTTATACAATGATTATTGAATGCCAAAGGAGGGATTCGAGTAGACATGGCTTGAAATTGTAGAGCCCAAAAGGGAAAACCAACAGGAAATGCGATTTGGCCTTTTAAGCCGTGAATGTCAAAGATTGTGGGCTACTCGGTTGTTGAACGGTGGCCAATTTATTGTTTGCTGCTGAATGTTGAAAGTGGTAGCAGAAGAGAGTGATAGAGAGCCAAAGAGCTACTGCACAAAGCTACTAAATTGTTGATGGTGGTCGGGTTGCTGAAGCCAAGCACAAGCAGGCATCGTAGAAGCTAAGGAGGCAGTGCTAAGATATAGCATAAGCAAAAGAGTATCCTATGGGGTCACTTGGAAGCCAAGTGAAAAGCTAAGAGGACTGTTTTTCTGATGAAAGGAAGAAAGAAGCCAGAGCTGAAGAGCCAAGAGCCAGAGTCAGAGCCATGAGCCAGAACCAAGAGCCAGAGAACCAAGAGCCAGAGCTTCGAGAGCCAAGGGGATTAAATGGCATTTGAACCCACTGTTTATGTGTAGAATAGAAGGAGTTGAACCAAAGAGCTTGTAAAAAGACTTACACCATAATCCCACAGAGCCTAGTTGAATTAACTAGAGCTCACAGAGACGTAGCCCAAGAGTTGTGGGTGAACTCAAAATTAATATTGTTGTTTCTGTGAGTGTTTTATTTCCGCATTATCTCTTCTACTTTATTTACTATTATATTCATATATATTAATTTCAACACATTAATTTACAACACTTAACAGTCAAAAACAAATACAAGAATACACCCATATTTTCAAACATTTCTTAATTCCGCATTGGTTAATCATAAAAGACTTGGGAAAATTCAAGCTTTAGAAGTGGGAGAGGTTCTTGTAATCTATACAAGAAGCCTAAGAGCCCCATTTTCAGATCACTGAGGAGATATCACAATAGGATCAAATAATGCATTGGGCGGATATAAGACAAGCCTCTATGGACTCTCAGGGGTTTCTAGATCAGATTCTTGAGGTGACAAGGAATCCAAAGGTGGAGGATGAGAAGCAAGGGGTTGAATGCTTGGGACAATCCAAATTTCAAAGCCTTGAGCTTCTAGTGATTGGGAAAGATCCAGATGAACTCCTTGTGAATACCCTTCAGTATTAGACAATGAAGGGGAACTTTTAGGTGAACTCAATGGTTCAGCCACGATGAGTTTTTCTCAAGAGCAGAAGAAGGAGGGATGATTCATTGAGGGATGATCAAAATTAAAATTTTCAAGAATTTTCCCAATATTAGGCCAAGGAGAAACTGCATGGCTTTGACATGTTATCATTGGCAATTAATTTTATTGACACGAAACAACAAATAAATCAAAATGGGTAAAATATAGTCAATAAGGTTTCCCAAGTATCTGTGAACTTAATGTATGTTGGCCAATTTCCCCAAATGTTGTGTTGGATTTATTAAGTTTACAAGGCAACTGACTCAGTTACATGTGGCTAAAGGATAGCAACTAATGTGGTCTCCCAATATATACGTGACGGTATGGGGAGCACAAGTCTGTCTTAGCACTGTCTAATGCAGAACCGTTCGATGAGAGCGTCCATATATACTTTTCATACTGAAGTGCCTCCGATATACTTGAAAGTATTAGAGAATCTTCTATATACTTCCATGCTGGGACAGGATTTCACCCTCAGGATACACTGCAGGTAGATAATGACTACTGCTATGTTTTAAGATGTCGAAACACTTCTCTAGCCCAAACCTCTAGATATTTGCATTAAGTGAGAAATGCTCCTTAGTTTAATTGAGGTAAATTTTAAGTTAATCTTGAATTAAGTTTCAATTGTTATGGCTCAACGATGTCACCTGTTTCTACAATGCAACTAAATGATGAAAATGAAACTTTTTCATTCAATGAAGACTAAGATAACAAAGGAGGAGGAACAACCAAAAAATGCATCAAACCATTCAAAATGCATCAACAAAATTCTTTCCAATGCAATATGTAAAAGTGAAATCTAATCTTTCATTCTATTAACAAATGCAATGCCAACATGCAATCCTATAGAAATGAAAATATCTTTCCTTTCACTAAGATGAGATAATGATTTCCTTTTCTCTTTGATTCAATTAATGCAAACGAATGCAAAACGTAAAGGGAAATGCAAAACAACTCACTAAACTTGAAAATATCTTACACTTTATGATTTTGAATGCAAGAAATGTCTTGAAAATAATTAAATGACAAACACTTTCACTTTCCATAACATAAGAATGATAACAAACACGTTCTTTCAGTTCAACGAAAGCAAACAATTTGTGATCTATGCCCTACAATGGAAGTAAAGCGAGCTTCAAAGCATCAATATGATTCAACACTAATGAGAAAAATTTTACACCAAAGAACCAAAAGCAACTTGTAAAAGATCTCTTGATGCAAAAGACTCTTGAACAAGAGTAATCGATCTCTGAGAAGCATACCAATCAATGAGTGGAGGGTGACCTAGAAATCCTAGAAAGCAAACAAGCTTCCAGCACACATAAACCAACTCGAGAGACAATTGCAATCAATCAAGCATGACAATTAGGAAAAACACACCATAGACACACTGGAAATTATTGATAGAGGCAAAAAAGATTGAGAACAAGAAGAAAAACCCTAATTTCTCTTATTCTTTGGGATCACCAAGCCTGTTATAGGAAAAAGGGTGATGAAAGAGTGATAATCACAACTGTAATTAAAGAAAAATTACGACATCGTGACTGTGAAGGGTAAACCCGTGATGAGCATGAAAAATGAAGGAAAAGTAAAAAATCTTCAAGACTAAACAAAATTTAGTGTCCTCAAACAACCACCAGTAAGTGAAAATAGTTATAGAGAAGTAAACAAGCTAGAAAACTAATGGTTGGTCAAACTCATCACAAATTCAAGGTGAAGGATTGGATGGAAAGGGTTATAACTTCCCTAGTGGAGTCACCATTGTGTTTTCTAGGAAATCCTCTCTGTGGATAGAGATAATCCTTCTATCCCATTGAATGGGACTAGCAACCTAGGGGATGATATGTTGGACACTTTCCTAAGTTACAATTGAAATGAGAAACGAAGAAGATGGCCTACCTTGTTCTGATGCTATCATGTCCTCCTTTGTTGAATACCTTGAATCACTTGTGTCACAGGCTCGATCCTACTTCTCACAACATTTAAACAATTTCACAAGAGGTCAATACACAACAAGGCATGCAAATACAAATAACATAATAAAAAGGAACCTACTTAACAGATCAAGGAGCGTTAAGATAAATGATACATAATCATACACATTTATGGAAAATGAACCAGAAGTTGTATATTAATAGAATAAAGGAGGAAGCATACAACCAAGCCTTGATGTCAATAGGCTCTCCTTGAATGAATGTCCAAGTCCAAGATAAACTCTCCAAGCACTCCTTCTCTAAGCCAAATGAGTAGCATATAGGCACAATCTTAGCATAAGGGTGAAAATAGACAAAGATCAACCATTTGGGAATGGGAAAATATAAATATATAGGCAGGGAAAGGGAGTTAGAATATCTCCAAAGATAGGAGTAGGCCACCATCTCAAGGAGTTAACTCATAGGGATAAGACCAAAAGGCGAAGTTGAGAGAATTCAACCTCAACCATGCCAAAAAACCTCCAGCTCTTCGCTCTAGACGCTTCTAGATCACGAAGCTTCTAATCCTCTTTTGGAAAATTTCCTTTTAGGGATCATCATGTGTATATAAGCAAACAAAGCGATGGCATCACAGGGCTAGTATAGTGAAACTAGTGACCATCTTGTTTCTCAATATCATAAGAGCGATGATTCTAAAATTAGGGTTTGAGAGCCATTTCCTTCAGGGGAAGCTCAAGGAATTTTCCAATGAGTGTTTTAGGGAGGATCTAAACTACATATTTGAATGAGTACATTGCATGATGTCATGTTTTAGGTACTTCGTGGTATGTCACAGGGAAGTGCAAGAGCTGTGACAAAATTTTGTGTAACAATGCTTTAAATTCACAAAAGTTTGCAAAAGTCTGATCTTTCATCTACATGAAGAAGATCCAACATTTACGATAAAAATCATCAAAATTATAACATAATACATGTGCTTGGCTATGGATGTTGTCGAGAATGGTCCACACACATCTGAATGGACTCGATCGAGGATCACCTGTGCTCAACTCTCTTTGTCGTGAAAGGAATCCTTGTTGTATTTTCCCATAGTACACCCTTTGTATGTGTCAACCAGCTCTATTGTACCTTTGGGAAGACTAGTAGAAATTTAATGCATGATTTTCAAAGCACGAGGATGCAAGTCACCCAACTACCTATGCCACAACTCACCAATGTCTCGGCTTTGCATATTCTCTTCTTTCGTGCTCAAGGAAACACAATCTTCTACCTCCAACTTGTAGAGATTCTTCACTTGAACCCATATCCTCTTCACCTTTCCAATGGCTATTTGATGAGGGAACACCTTTCCCTTACTAAAGATCACATCATATCCTCTATCCTCCAACATGGAAACATATGCCAAGGTCTTCTTGAAACTAGGAACATACATAACATCTCGCAAAGTGAGGGGAGCACCGACTCCCTCTTAGAGGTAACTTTACCAAGCCTGGTAGCACTATACCTCCTGTCATCACCCATCTCGACAGGCATCTAGAGATCCTTCTCCTCCAAGTTACTAAAGAGATATTTGTTACTAGTAATGTGGAAAGAACCTCCACTGTTTAGGTACCATACACTACCCATCATCGATGACAACATATATGTAATGAGGGTAAAGTTCAATTCGAATTGTGAGGCAATCGCCTCACCTCTTGCCACTCCTTTTGAGGGTTTCTTACCGACCTTCTTGAGTAGACACTTTGTGGAAAAATTTCCCAGCTCATGATAATGAAAGAACTTGACTTTACACATGTCCTTCTTCTTAGCTCCATGACAAGAATCTAATTTGGAATGGGATGCCTTCCCCTTCATTTTATTTTCCTTACTCTCTAAGGAATAATTTTCCTCATCATCAGTATTTTATGAGGATCTGGCTCTGGTATTCCTCTGAATCTCTTCTCATATTGAATCTGACCACAACCATTCCCAATATAGTAGCTTCTCCCTCCCATTGACAGAGTCCTAATAACTTTTCCAACTCTTGGGAAGTTCTAGAAGAGCTAGGCTCACCATATTCTCCTTGGAAATATTTATCTATCACTTCCAAGCTCATCGTGACAATGGGTGAACTTGGTCAAGTACTTTAGAATAATGTCACCCTTCTCGATCTTGATCTTTCTGAGTTTTTCCTTTAGTGCCAATTTCCTATGGGACACCTATTTTGAAACAGGTCCACCAATGCCTTCCACATTGAGTATGGAGTATCCTTTTCATGGAGACCTGAGACAATGTGATCTTGAACTCCCTCTAGGACAATCCTTCTCGTTTTTTCTAGACACTTTCTCCATTCAACCAAATATTTAGCATCCAATGTTGGAGGCTTAGGAATGTCATGATCTATGAATTCCTTGAGGCCATTGTCTTCCAACACTGCTTCCATCTTGTCCTTCCAATACTTGAGACCATTGTCTTACAACATTGCTTCCATCTTGTCCTTCCAAGCTATGTAATTCGAGCTGCCCTCCAAAGCATACTCAAGTCATAACTTGTAGAAAGGCATATTGCTTCTTTAAAGTATGAACTTGAAAATTTGATTTTCACCTACACAACAAACTCAAAATCTCCTCTTATATATTGTCTTCAACTTCGATACCATGTAGATTTTCATGTAGATTCAAAAACATAGGTGATATGCTAAAAAACAAGATAAGAATCTACTCTACACTTCAGAAAAAACCATAATTCTTCAATGAAAACAATAACCAGAAAGAGGAAGAGTATCAATCACACATAACACAATATCTCTTTAGGGAAAACAACTACTAAAAAACCCAACTATCTATATTGCATTAACCAGAAGATCTGAGAAGAAAATACAATGCTTGTTTGTCCTCAACAAATCTTGCACTAGTACAATCTAACTCTCTGCCTCACAAGCCAGCTCAAGCCAACACTTAGTTAATCCTGCTACCTTCCAAGCCCCTACTTCCTTGCAAAATTCCTAGAGGAATCAACCCATATTTAATTGGGAAATCCACTCTCCATAACTGTTCAATACAAACATAGGTCCTTAACTAATTTCATGCACCATCTATAAAACTTGGAAAATTATACGACTGATAATACACTATCTTGAGTTGTAATATCAACTGGGTCTTCATCTAAACAAAGATGCATGACTTATTTGTGAGTGAATCTTCAGCTAACTAGTGTTAGGACAAGGTCCCCTAGGGTCAATTTTGGGGCAAAAACCTAAGTTTTGTTGTAAATAATGTAAAATATCTACAAGTTGTCACAGAGCACATAGATGGTAAAGTGTCATAAATGGTTTTACCCTTCTTTTATGTAAGTTGTGTTGGATTTTGTAAAATCACCCATGGTCTGCGGACCATGGGATTCTATAAAAAGGAGAGTCTTAGAGAGTCTAAGGTAGTAGATAATGAAGGATGAAGATGAATGTAATGGGTCAATAGAAGAAAGAGTGGAGGAGTCTTAGAGTAGAAGAGAGGCTCTACAGCTGTGTGCATAGAGGCCTAGAGTAGAGTCCATGGCTAAGTGCACAGGGAAGTCTTGAGTCTGGAAGTAGAACTGAAGTATTAATAAAGAGATTATTCCAACAATTCCTGTGTTTTAGCTATTTATTTTTGTTATGAATGAATGCGCTCTTATGCTATGATGAATGATGGGTTTATAAGATAATAAAGTATTGATACGCAATTTTACATAATTTATATTGTCATATTAATGCAAGTAATAATAACTATTTACATGAAGAATATCTTGTTGCTTGTTAAAGTTATCAAACACTTAAGCCAATCTGGGTAAATATGGAATTAGGAGTAATCATAGAGGTGCATAAGTGGTTGATTCACCTAATTAGGGTCCAAAAAAGACAATTGTAGACCTTCGTGAAGGTCTAGAGGTTAGTTAAATGAGGTTATATCGATAAGCCCTAAATGATTATCGATCTGCACAAAGCTAGGTTTAGGGAATAAAATGACATTACACTATCTACGGGTGCGAAAACTTGGTTCCAATAGCCCCAGATACTACTTCGGGTGAGACTTTAGTCCACGCTCCATGGGTTGATGCTGAAAGGGCAAGTAGTGTAGGGATTTCTGAAACTTAATTCGTAGCACTAGAAAAAAAATTTCATGATTGACAAAAGAACAGTGGTTGGATAGGTATCTATATAGATGGATACACAAAATTTTCTTCTGTTTCTTCCCGGTCGAACTATACGAGTGGATCACTAAATTGGTAAATGACCAAGGGAGGTGGAGGCTTGATAATACAATAGTGTGGACCCTAGAGCTAGTACAAAGATTGGAAGCCTCTGAATATACGATTGCACACACTGTCGATCAGTAGCTTGATTGTGTCATCGAAGGATTTGTGACAGAATTCGCAGTCAATACCTCAGTCAGCTACATCGAAGCAGAACAATGCTTCTTCAAGGGACCATGAGGTAAGTATTTGAGATCTTTGAATACTTGGATTAAGACGCTCTTGTGTGAAAAGCAGTTATGCCATTACCATGATGTTTCGAGCTACGCGAAATAGAAATCTCTTCAGGGATAGAGAAAGCACAGGTCCTGAATATAGCCCATTGATTGAGCCTCCTCTGAGTGACGATGAGGTAGAAGCACAAGCTTCACCAAAGAGCACTATCTAGTTAATAATGGAAGGGTTCTGACGAATACCCCATCCACCCACACCACCTCCATCTTCAATTACATAGCATACACCTTTGCCTGCATCGTCGCCACCTCCACCACCGTTCAATATGTCAAATACAGTGAAGTTTCCCATTTTCAAGGGCTTGGGAAATGAAGACCTGGACTAATTTTGGTTTGTTGCAAAGGTCGTGTGGATAGCCCAGAATATATAGATGATTAGATGATGAAAGCAACGTTGGTTATAACTTTACAGGATGACGCGCTAACATGGTACATTAAGTACTGCACCGATAACCTGAAAACTATGATGGAAGACATTCAAACTGCGTTGAATAAGGAATTTCGTAGGCCCTAGTCTAAATCACAATTAGTCGTTGGATTCAAGGAAATCATGATGAGGCCTAGTGAAACACCCAAGGAGCTAGACAGAGATTTGAATTCCAGATCCTTGAAGCTAACATGAATCTTACGGATGGGCAACACTATGAATGGTTTGTAGCGTCACTCTTGCCCCACTTAAGGGTTGCTTTATCACAACAAAATATTGGACCCAGGTGGAAGCCCTGGAAATAGAAATTACACTACATGAAACACCAATTCAAGAAGTTGCTTTGGGAGTGCAGTAGATTCACATAGAGTTGCAAAATATTTTCCTAGAATTTCAAAGTCTAAGGAAGGATAGGGTGGCTTGGTGAGAGGTGCGTGAAGAAGTTTGGTGCTTGAAGTGTAAAAGCCAGGGGCATGATAAAAATCACTGCCCTACCTTTGAGAATTATGTTGTAGGAGGAGGGTCAATGCCTCTGAGGATGGAAGCTCAAGAAGGGCCAAGTATAGGGCCTCTGCTATGGTGTGCTATCTATCATGTAGCTGGAAACCATGTAACAGACAATTGCCATTTGCTGCATAATTTTTTGTAGACACTGCAATAGTTCTTCTACAACTTCTTTAAATTGGTGGGTCAGTGCAACTACCATAGCTATGCGTTAATGAAGGAGAGAACACTTGTGTATTGAATGCAGATAGAAACTCGAGCTCTGGATCAAGGCATTGCAGGAGCAAAAGGATGATATTAGGGGTGTGGATGAGGCCGAGGTAGAGGAGGACCTGTGAGAGGTTAGGGACAAGTCAATTTTTACAATTGTGGATTGCCAAGACATGATGCACAGGAGTGTATGAGTCTGACATGCCTGTTGTGTCAATACTATACTTAGTTTGACCATGCGATAGCAAAGTGCCCTATATTGATAGCTAAAGTGTTGGAGAAGAGGGAAACCTCAGTAGCCTACCCAGAACCTGCAGATAATGAGGGTTGAACCCCATGAAGAGGATCATAATTTGAATATCGTGCTATGAATTGGAATGATGACTGGAGAAGATAAATGAAATCAACTTGAATAAAGTGAGTCGGTCCACAAGGATCTAGAAAAATAGGTTGGGTTTGATTTGCAGTGCACGAAGGAAGCGTTCATGGAGGCAAAGAAAAGCTTCATTGAGGCCTCTATTGTAGGAAGTCAGGATCAACTATTTGAAGAAATGGAGCCCTCTATGCTTAATACCTTTTTGGAGGCCTGTATGAAGATGCTACGTGATAGCAAGCCCGTGAAAGGGTTATAGGAGTTGATAAATAAATTTTCCAGTAAAGAAAATGCTCCTGAAGGACCTCACGTAGTTAGAAAAAATGGTAAGAATAAGGCAAGAACAGGACGTGAGATGAGGCTCACTACACAAATAGGAGAGTATGAAATGGATCAACTTATTCTGGATTTCGGGTTAGATGTGAATGTATTGCCTAAACAGACACAGGAAAGAATGGGGAGACATGTGCTATAGTGGTCTCTGATTCAATTGAGGATGGAAAATCAACAAAAGATTATCCCCATGGGAAGAATGCAAGGGGTCATAGTAGATATTAAAGGTGTGAATGCGTTGGCTGATTTTGAAGTGATAGAGATTGTTGACGACAACAATCCCTACCCCGCGCTCCTTGTGATCGATTGGGATATTGACATGAATGGGGTAATCAATTTGAGTAAGTGGATGATGCCATTTGAGAGGAAATCACTCCACATAGTAGTACCTTTGGACCCTGTGAAGGACTGTGCTATACTGAACCGGTCCGCGATTATGAAAGTGATGATGATTTGGACCAGATCTACAAAATAACAGTGCAAGACCAAGATTGGGTGAATTTAACAGAAAATGGATGCATTACATGGGACTGTGAAAATTCCTATACATCAGATTCAGATGACGAGTTGGAACCTGTTAGCCTCACTCTCTTAAAAATCAATAATAAATCCAAATATTAAATTAAATAAATAAAATCATGAGAATTCCTCAAATTAAGGAGTCTAGTTTGGATGAGAGATTCTCTCCAACTAGCTCTCCTAAATTAGTGCATAAGATGAGATATTGTCTCAACCAAGTGAGTATAAGATAGACACACTATCTTAAGACCACTTACTCATGTATTTAAATGTATTATTAATTTTTTTGAATAATGTGACATGAGCATGAGAGACCACATGATGGCTCTCTGCCTTTTCTGCCAGTTTAATTTTTGTGTGTTAATTTGATGTGCATATAGTTATATGGATTTGTGATTCTTCTACATGTGGTATCAGAGCCATGGAATAAAATGTGTCTTCTTGTGAAGCTATACTTCCAGAAGTTTCATTATCATCCTTAATATTTCCAAGAGATGTAGAACCTCAATTTTGTTGTTTGGCTTCAAGTTCATAAAAAAAAGCCAATAGGTAGAGTTGATGACAACCGAGTACCAGAAGTGACAAAGGGTATCGTCTGGGTCTCAAAATTGATAGCACCAGTGTGTGTAATCTTTGTTTTATTATGAGTTGTTGATTTGGCAGCATAGGCCTTTAAATTTTCCATAACCTCGTTGTGTTTGCGGGAAACCTAGTGAGCAGGTCACACTAACTCAAAGTTTATGACCAGCTCTGCGGCACCATCACGTCATCGGTGGAAAATAGTAGAGAATTTTTAGTGGAGGCTCAGTTTTACATGCTCTTCCTGGATGGAAAGCGATCATTGGCCCCCTGTAATTTCAATGGCCATGACACCAGTGAGCTGATAGAAATCAACATATGAAATCATAGGAAACTGCTCCTTGATGGGGTTCAGCAACCTGATTGCAATGTCAAGATTGGTATTGGCATTGTGTGTGATCGCATCTGGGTGCCTAATGGTTCTGAAAAGCCCTCCCATCTTGGTCTTAACATCACAAGTTCTAGCAGACTGTCGTGCAAGATGGAGCATGATCAGAGCACATTTCTTCTCTACAATGAGGCCGTGAAGTTTCCTCTTACATTTCTCCACAGATTTTTGGTATTCTTCACTTATTGTAGGATATCGCTTACATCTCAACCTCTTTGCAAGATCCTAGAATAATTCGAACTCTATCCGCTGCAATTCAAATTCCTTTAAATCCAAATTACTAAGTTAGTGCCCCCAAATTGAAATGTTTACCATGATCCACATTCCATAATGTGGCAAAGTATAACGTGATGCAAGGAAGCCAATTTTCAAAGCTCACTCTCATCCTCATCCTCATTGTGTGGAATTTAATTAGTGAATGCCTATATTAAGTATTAAGCATTTCAGGATGGCCATTGTGTTGTCCAATCCAAGGTTTTATGTCACCAGATCGTCAACGAATCAGTGGTGGATCAAGAGTAGTTTCTCATAGCACACTTTTTCAACTGTAAGCCAGATAACAAACTTTGTAAACACTGCAATTGTTGTCCACATTGATTTCCAGGAAAACTGTAGAGCCAACACCACAATATTTCGTTGTCGAACTAGAAGACGACAATGAAGGAGTTACAGATTGGAATAATTATTGCATCGATTGGTAATTTTTCCAATTGTTTCATGAAGATGTCACCTGATTTCTTACATTCATCTTATTGGTGCGTTTATGAAAGAAAAAAATTTGAGCCATCAAGGGAGAATTCTAGCTTCTCTACACTGCGCAGATCATGCATTAGAAGAAGACGATACTGGTCACCCCATAGGAATTGGAATCAGGAAATGTATGCTACTCACTCACCTTCAGTGAAGAGCACCGAAGTACAACTACATCTTTGTGCTCAATTGTAGATGGCCTAGAAATTTCTCTGCCATCGCATGAAAACCTCAAGGAATATTTTACAAACGACAATCTTGGAGGTGTTGCATATTGTCTGGATTTGAATGAGGATCTTGGTGTACTCTCTATATTATTATAGGTAACGTTTTGTGAAGGAGTCATAAGTGATTTTTTGAAATGGAATTTTGGGCATATTTTGTGTTTGGAGTGATAAGTGAAGCCTTTTAAAAGGGAAGCTCATTATTGTATTTTGAAGAAAGCTTTATTGAGTCAATGTACATTTATTTTTGAAGACAATTTGCTTCAAGGGGCTGTGAGCCTTGCATTCTCATTCTTGGAGAAATTTCTTTCATGATGTTGTGAAGGTGAAGGTTGATGTAATTCACTACTTAAAAAAATCATAATTTTTGTGGTGTTTGTGTCCTAGATCTACCCAAAATTGAATAAGGGGATCTTAGGTGCATTGTGTGTAATGAATGCATGTGCATGACTTGTGTTCAGATTATCAAAACGCTCTCTTTGTATTATGCTTAAACAACTACAAGCACATAAGAAAATTTAAGTATAAGGACGCTTAATTAAGCCCCTGTAATCAAGCTTAAGTACACAAGCACAAAGATTCACATCATAAACTTGATAAGGTGATCTTCCAAGCAAGCATATTTCACATCATGTAATCAAAGCAATCAAGTTAAGAACGCTACAAAATCAAGCATTTAAAGCCAAGACAACATCAACATCATCAACACTTTTTGTATCACTTGCGGATAAACATTTTTTAACTGAATTGTACGGGTGCATTCTCGGTTGTAACCGACACCCTAATTTTAATTTCTAAGGTGAACACATTAAGTCTAGTGAGTCTTCAACTGAGTCATCAAGATTGAACTTGTCATTTCTCTCTTGGGTGCATTTTCGATAGTGTTCGACACCCTTTCTTTTTTAAAAATCAGCACATTTTGTGAGTACATTCAAGAAAGCACAAAGTGTCAGTAATCAACCAAGCAAGTTCCAGCAAGCCATTTAGCAAGAAATCATCATCAAATGAGTGTATATTCTATTATTCTATTCTTCAATTGAGCATCAAATCAAGCGAGTGTTCAACGCAAGTGAAATAAGCAATAAATCAAAGGAGTGTGTCATTCAAACAAAAAAGCAAGCGAGCGTGTCATTCAAACAATAAAGCAAGTGAGTGTTTCATTCAAACAACAAAGCAAGCGAGTGTGTCATTCAAACAATGAAGCAAGAAAGTTTGTCAAAATCAAGTGCGGAAGTTCAACGCACGACATCTACAACAAACGATCCAGTGTGAAGTTGATTGAAGCATTCACAAAGTGTCAGTGAAGCATTCAAGCAAAGCGATTGTCATCAATCGAGCGTGACATCAAGAGTTCAAACAACCAAGTTATAAAACTCTAGCAAGTGTTTAAAGCATAAAAAATTAGCAATAGTACAAGCGAGCTTGAATTTAAAGTGAGCAACCTAACATGGTGACACACATTCAACTGTCCAAAATTCTTAACAATTTTATTTTATCATCAACGGGCGACATGTTGAACATCAACGAAACCACTCATGCTAACATTCAAGTGCATATTCAACATGCACATGAAACGATTGAGTTCCTTCAACTGGACTCACAACTGCACAAAAATGAGTTGCAAGAGAAGTGTGTTGCTTCTAAGTCTTTGACCAATCCAGAGACAGTTGATCATTTGACTTCATTCTTCCAACCAGCTTCAATTGTTGTTGTTCCAGTTCAACTTTCTTCCAAACCCATCGTCAAGCCATGGGAATAAATTCAAAGTAATAAAAATCGACGCGGCTTAGGATATGTCAAAGATAACGACAACTTATGTATCCATGATTATTCAAAGCCCATTCAGCTCATCAGTGCCAAATTACTTGAACAAATCACCTTAGCAAGTTCTTAGCAACTTTCAGACTGACGTTAATGCAAACAAACTGAAGTTGTTGACAAAAAGAAATGCACACAAACTCAAGTTGTAGACAAATAAAAATGTTCTCATTGTCAAAGAACCAATCATCTACAAAATCAATGTTTTGATCTCCATGCTTGTAGCCATTATAGCAAGTCAAATCATACATCAGAGAAATGTTGCAACCAATGACAGTAAGCCAGATTGAAGATAAATTATTCATGGATTGATCACTAGGAATGGTCATCCACAACCTGAATATGGTCCAAGTTTTACAATTGGAATCACTCACACATATTGCAGTCAACAATCAAATCAAGATGGTACTCTCGTGCAGTTGAATGGGGGAGTACACTAGTGAAATACTCCTCCACCTACAGGGGGGAGTTCAAATATATTTTGGAGAAGATTGCCTCTCCTTTTAGTTGACAAAGGGGGGAAAATGTCAATGAAATTGACAAGTGGTTGTTAGACTGAAAGTATCGACAACATCAGCAAAGCAGCCGTGGGCATCTCCGTCAGCCAATGGGAAATCATCATCACCAAATATGCCAGTGGACGTTCATCAAATTGTGTCAGTGGACACCATATGTTGTTTCCAAGCAAAAGAAAGTTGGATCATTTTGTGTCTTTGCGCATGATGCAGTTGTCAAGCAACATTCAGAGATGAATCAATAATGCAACTAACTCATAGTCTCTTCATATTGTAGATTCTTCAACATCCAACTTTGGTGGTTTTTCAGGAAAATGTTTTTTGAGGATCAACTTGAGAACTTGGAAGATGGTTCCTTGTTCGTTTTGGATTTATCATTGACGGGGTGAATATTAGCCTCACTCTCTTAAAAATAATAATAAATCCAATTATTAAATTAAATAAATAAATCATGAGAATTCCTCAAACTAAGGAGTCTAGTTTGGATGGGAGATTCTCTCCAATTAGCTCTCCTAAATTAGTGTGTAAGTTGAGAAATTGCCTCAACCAAGTGAGTGTAAGATAGATGCACTATCTTAAAACCACTCATGTACTTAAATGTATTATTAAATTTTTTGAATAATGTGAATTACATGAGCATGAGAGACCACATGATGGATCTCTACCTTTTCGGCTAGTTTAATCTTTGTGTTAATTTGTTGTGCGTATGGTTATATAGATTTGTGATTCTTCTTTAGAACACTGGTAGAATAGGTTGCATGAAGTATCTATGCTACACTGTAACATATGATGAAATCACTGTGTTGTGTATTGTCGGAGGTAAGGAGTTTGCCTTATTATGATGGTCTGACTGACGTAGATAGTTTTTTGGGTGAATTTGAAAGGTAAGATCCTGAGAAGAATCACTTCGAAGCACTAGATTTCGCACTACGTGATACACCCACGAGATGGTGGGGTACGCATAAAGACAATTTTGATGGATGGCATGAATACCAAAGAATTATGAGGTTGTGGTTTGGTCACCCAAAAGTGAAACTCACAGAGAAATATATGGGAGGAGTGATCTGCACAATCACTTAGCAAAATGGACTAACAATTATGGAGTAGAGCTGCAACTGGAGTGGGTGCATTTGTTATGTCACAATTTGGATGTAATACCAATGAATTGGTACCTAGAAACAGAGCTCTGCCACAACACTAATGAGTGTGATATTTTGAGGCAGGGAATTTCGCTGACATTCAGCCTTGAGGATGGATCCGAATGCATTGATGAAGCTTTGCAGGAGGTCAAGGTAGCGATCTTCAGAATATCAAATGATCCCTTGGATTTGATTCAACCATATTGGACCACCCATTTGTGCCATGTGCTGGAGTGCTATAACGTGACTGCTAAAGAAGAAGACAAGGATCCAAGGAACATTAATATCCCAGAGGCATAATGTCACCGCGAAGTTGAGGGATCTCAGATAGAGAATCTCGATATCACCACGCCATTGAAAACCAAACATGTGAACATTGGCACAGAGGTGGAGCCAAAGTTTGTGAAGATAGGGGATTACTGGGATGATGCTATGGTGAATAAGGTCACCGAGTTGCCTTGCAAATATCAGGATTTGTTTCCCAAAAGCTTTTAGAATTAAAAGGCATCATAGGTGATTTGGGAGTGATGAAAATAACTTTGAAACTAGACAAGAAGCATGTTAAGCAGAGGCCATATCACCTTAATCCAAAGTACAAGGAAAAGGTCTACTTAGAGTTGGACAAGATGTTGGTAGCGGGTATTATTGAACCAATGGAGGAATATGATTGGGTGAGTCAAATGGTAGTTCAGGAAAAGAAGCAAAGGGATGAAATAAGGATTTGCATAGATCTCAGGAAGCTAAACGATGCTTGTGTTCATGATCCTTTTCCAACTCTGTTATAAATGAAGTACTAGATAATGTTGGCAGCCAGGAGGACTATTCGTTTACTGATGGATTCTCTGGATACCATCAGATAAATATCACACCAAAAGACAGGAGTAAGACTATATTTGTGACTGACTTGGGATTCTTTCAGTATATGGTAATGCCTTTTAGACTTAAGAATGCACCAAAAATCTTCTCACGTGTATTCATTGCGATGTTCAAGGAGTTCATTCACAAGTTTTTGGAGTTATATTTTTATGATTGCACAATGTTTGAACTGGTAAAACGCCAGGTAGCTAGTTTGCGCTTGATGCTGGATACATGTCAAAGGTATTAGATCATGTGAAGCTTGAAGAAGTGATTATTTTGCGTCCCTTTCGGGATCTTACTGGGTCATGTGGTATGCAAGCAAGGCTTAATGGTGGACCCTACTAAGATCACAGTCATAATTAATTTGGAGGTGCCAAGAGTGTGTTACACAGTTGTGCGTAATGCTGGGTTGTACTAGATACTATAAAAACTTAATCAAGAGTTATGCTCAGATTAGTGTGCCGATGGAAAAGCTACTAAAGAAGGACTCTACATTCTGTTGGGATGAAAAATGTCAGCAAAGTCTGGATGTATTAAAGGAGAAGATGGTCACCACGTTGATCCTAGTCTTCTTGGATTGAAAGAAGGAATTTCATGTGCATGTGGTAGCATCATGTATCGCATTAGGAGTAGTACCAACACAAGCCAATGAAGGATAATTGGATCACCCTATAGCATTTGTGAGCAGGAAGCTATCTAAGGTTGAAAATAATTACTTGATGACAGAGTGCGAATTGTTGGCTATGGTGTACATGCTCCAAAACTTCAGACATTGCCTGCTAGCTGGACCCTTTAAGATGTATACAAACCATTCTTCATTAAAGTACCTAGTCAACAAGCCTATGTTGGGGGGGAAATTATGCAGATGGCGACTGTTGTTTCAGGAGTATGATTTCGAAGTAATTGTGAAGCTAGGGCGATTAAATGTAGGGCAGGACCATCTGTCACGCATTGAAACACGAGAGGAGCATACCAATTTGGAGGAAGGACTACTTGACGTGAAGATCTTTGCAGTGTGTGTAGTAGACAATTACTTTGCTGACATTATCCACTTCCTAACTACAGGAATGGCTCCAGAGGGATACACTAATCAACAGAAGAAGGAATTGGTGGTGCACGCAGCATAGTTTTCTATTATAGTAGGCCATTTGTATAAGATGGGCTCGGATGAGATATTTACAACTTTATGTGCTTGATTTTGAATGAAACAATATCCTATCTGAAGCTCATGGAAGGGATGTGGGAGGCCATTATGCAGGAAAGGAAATAGTGCAAAATATTTTATGTGTTGAGTTGTGGTGGCCAACATTGCATAAGGATTCCATAGCATATTGTAAGGCGCGTGTTGCATGTTAGAGAATGGGCATGCCATCGCAAAGGGATGAAATGTCTTTGAATCCATAGGTATCATTGCAACCATTTGAGAAATGGGCAATTGATTTTGTAGGACCAATTCAACCTCTAAGCAAGAAGACAGGTGCGCAGTATGTCATCACCGCGACTGATTATTTGACTAGATGGGTGAAGGCACAACCTGTAAAGGACTGTATAGGGGAAACAACAACAAAATTTCTATTTGATTATGTGTTGACTAGATTTGGTTGCTTAAATATTTTAATGAGTGATCGCGGAACACGTTTCATAAATGAAACGATCAGTGCACTAACAAAAGAATTCCAAGTTTATCATCAGAAGAGTATGCCATATTATCCTCAGGCCAATGGGATGATTGAGGTGCTTAATAAGATATTGGAGAATGTGGTGACAAAGTTTCACAATGCCCATATGAATGATTAGGACGTGTGCATACCTGCTGTGTTATGGGCTTATAGAACTACCTGTAAAAAGCTTACTAGTCAAACACCTTTTAGGCTAGTCTTTGGCGTAGAGGTTGTGATGTCTATGTAGTGTATCGTGCCTAGTTTACGCATAGCGACATTGATAGGGATGGAGGACCGCAGAGCCTTAGAAGAGCATCTCATGCAATTGAAGATATTTTTTTGGCTGGATTCCATGAGTAGGTTTAGAAGGAACGCAAAAAATCTTGGCACAATTGGCCAATCAGACTGTGCACCTTCAAGGTAAATGATTTAGTTTTATTATATGACAGTAAGTTTGATAAGTTTCAAGAAAAATTTTAGATGCACTGGTTGGGGCCATATGTGATCAAAGAGATTACTGATGGTGGACTAGTTTAGCTTGTGAAATTGAATGGAGATCCATTTTCGGGAAAGGTAAATGGAAGCTGATTGAAGCCATACACTAGGGATCCTTCCAAATGATTACATGATGGTAGCACAATTTTAGCACTCTAGGTAGCTACAAGGAGGTGTGGGACTATAAACTACACTACCCAGGTTGTAGAGCAGCACGATAAGATATATGTGCGAAAGAGGAGGATGTCACATTACCGGAAGAAGCACGAAAGGAGCTGTGCTATATGGGTGGAGATTGTGCAATGTAGCCAAAAATTGACCATTACCATCATTGTTCATGATTTTACTGCTAAGAGATGGTTAAAAGGAGCAGGGGGGGCATTTAAGGCATTTAAGGCTGAATTTAAGAGTGAAATCTTTGGAAATCTACCACCAATCTCGCATTTATGGATGATTTTGGGGGGAACAGTCAAATTTGAATTTGAATTTGCCTATAAAATATGTGTGGCATTCCAGTGAGAAACACTTTGCATTATGATAATTTCTATGTTGTGTTGTCTGTTGCGCATGAACCATGAGTTCTTTGAGGATTTTCTCGCAATCCCCATGTTCAATTAGTATCTTGAGTCAGACAAAATGCTTATTCATGATATCATGCCAGGTCCCATAGAAAATATCACCACTAGAGGGACCATTGCCTCTGAGGGAGCTGCTCCATAGGTTATGAGTATGGAGGTTACAACAGCAGTGCCCATGGCATTGAGGTCGCCTAGGCCAAAGCCTATATTGATGAGAGAGGTCCCCAAGCCCAAGAAGGATAATAAAAAGAAGACAATTCCAGTGCATGAGTCACCGTGGAAACATGCAGCTATACAGGCACAGAGAAGAGAAAAGCTGAGTGCAAAAGAGAAGGAAAATTGGTATATATGGAGGCAGAGGAGGTTGCGGAAGATATTGACATTGAGGGGGTGGACCCTATTTCTAGGTTGCCAGAGTATATCCCTCTATGCAAGGGAAAATTGAAGGTCCCAAAGGACTCAGATGAGGGATATTTCCTCCTTAACACACCCTTGCTCCTGGAAAATATAACTTTTGAAGGTCCACGCTTGGTGTGGATCCTGCATTTGAAACTCAAAGATTGGGATTTGTTGGACCACAAGTGATTCCCCCACCTTGGTACAGACACCATCATGAAGAGGGTTTTCTATAAAGAGTCTAGTGTCATTGCATTGGAGCCAGTGAAATGGATTTGTGGGGTAAACAAGTGAGGGTTGCTAAACTTATTGTGGGTGCCCCACTACCACCGCACCGTGATAAATCTGACTGTCATTAATCCATTTTTGTGCTTGGCACATGATGGATTCTTGTCGCTAAATGAGCTGATCTCCATCACTGATATGATGATCCATCGGATCACATTATTACCCCATCTTGGACTAATTCTGGCCAAGGCATTTGGTGGCAAGATGAGTGAGTACGACCTTGATGAGAAGATGAAGGACAAGTTTAAACTTGTCAAAAATCTATGCAAGTATTCGATTACTAGAATTAATGACCCCACGGTGAAGGTTTCCACACACATTTTGGCTAGCAAGGTGATGAGAAAGTGCCACATGGATGAGCTGCCTACACCAGTGGTACCGTTAGTAGATAAGTGTGCAGAGGGTGTATAGTTCAACTGGGTGTGCTACTTGTGCAGTGAGTTACTCGCAAACTGCAAAGAGGCACAGGACAATAGTAATACCTTTCACTATTCGTGGTTGTTTCTCTCAATTATGCTCATCGTGTGGGATTTTCTAGAGGACAACCAATTTCCTCCTATGGAGAAGGATTTACCAGAAGTGGCAAAGTTTGCATCTCTTTAGGCCACCAAAGATGTTGCACAGGTCACAAAGAGTAAAATCTTTTGGGTACTGATGGAGGTGAGAATTCGCATGGCCATCAACCAAAAGACGCGGTTGTCACAAATAGTGTTCGAGCAACTTTCATGGTGTGCAGAGTTCAAAGCAGACTTCCACCATGTGTATATTTGAGCACGAAAGGAGCCTGAGAAAAAATGGTTTGACTTACCCTACCTAGCTACATATGACGCTATTGCATATGTCATCAAGCATTGGGCAACAGAGTGGCATTCCGCATCTGATATGGCCATTAGGACAAGAAATTCCATGGAGAAAAGGGAAAATGAACCGGTTAAACAGAAGGTTCAACAATTGGTTGAAAAGAGAAAGAAAGAGGCTAAGGAGAAGGCCCATGTAGAAGTGGAGCATGCCATGAAGGAATAGGCAGAACAGGAAGAGTGCAGATCTGAAAGAAGTCAGAGGTCTTCTTCACTCCAAATGGAGGAAGAAGAGCGGTCAGAGTATGGTGATGGAGATCAACAGGAGAGCACTCCCTTCTGAGTGAAGCGGTACAGGGAGTAGGAAAAGGAAGGACAACGAAAGAAGTTTACAACCACCAAGTTATCACTCTATCCGATTACCTTGATGGATGGCGACTAGGATGAAATTGGCGACAAGGTGCAGGATACAGAAATAGAACTATTGCAATAGTTTGAGTGGCAGTAAAAGAAGACACTAAGCACCATACAAAAGGATTTGCATGAACTGCAGATCCAAACATCTAGAATCTAGGCAGGTGTAGAATAGAGCAACTCTGCATCAACTAGTTTCACACCGGGGACCACTCAAGCAACAGAGATGGTCCGATCAATGAACCTTTAGACAATCGCACTACTTGATGGATCCTTTAGCATGGACATGGCTGCTGAAAAGGCTATTTTCATCTCCTAGAAGAATATTGGCCTCAACTTGGATGCGCTCCTAGTGAGTTCCTTCACACACTCCAAGCAGGTGTGATAACAGAGGTTAAGGTCAGGAGAAATGCGCGCTGAGCATGATCAGTGAGTAGAAGGTCAAAAATGAACGTATTTTCATGGAGAAAACAACAACGCTGGAATCATGGAAGAAATTTCAGGCACAAAATAAACACACTGCAGTTGTGGTGGCCAAGGCAAGTAGAACAGTCGCTAAACTGGATATCCCAGAGGAAGCGCTGTTGGAGGTGAAGATCAAGAAGTTGGTTGTAGGTGTAGGCGACGCAAAGAAGGAAGTGGCCAAGGTTTGGTTTGAACTGAACCTGAAAATTATAGAGCTAGAGGTGAAGTCACAACCTTCAACTCCTCCAAAGGTCAGAGCACAGTGTGAAGCCACTATAAGGGATGGAGTCACTACAGTGGATGCCTTGGTGGTGGATTGCACCATGCTTTTCAAGAAATCCATGGAGGTAGTCATGATTCTACAAGAAGATCCTAACCTGTAGAGGTTAAACACAGAAGCCCATGAATTGCAACATCAATATTATGAAGCGAGAGTGACTGCGCGCACTATTACTATAGCACAACGATTGGCCACAGTACATGAGGTGAAACAACTACTTGAACACGTGGAAGTGACATAGAGGAAAGAGGTGGTCCTCAAGGTCATATTGGGGAATTGCTTAGAGGAGACCTATTTTATCTCTTCCAACATTGAGGAGAAGTTGGCAAGCCTATAGAGAACGCAACAGAAGGTCAAGGAAGACAATGCAAGACCAACTACAGAGTAGCTAGTGGAGCAGATGAAACAGGAAACCACGCAAAGCATGACTGAGGTAGCAGTGACACAAGTGGAGTTGGGAGGTCTCTATAGTAAGATCTCCACGCTAGTAGATTGACTCGAGGGAGAGGCATGATACTTGTTTTGGGGTGATATTGGGATAGGGTCGCCTAGGGTCAATTTTGGGGAAAAAATCCAAGTTTTTGGGAAAAAAGGCCCAAGTATTGTTGTAAATAATGTAAAGCCTCTGCAAGTTGTGGTCGCAGAGTGCGTAGATGGTAAAGTGTCATAAACGGTTTTACCCTTCTTTTATGTAATTTTTTTCGGCTTTTGTAGATCCACCTATGGTCTGCGGACCATGTGATTGTATAAAAATGAGATTCTTAGAGATTCTAAGGCAGTAGATAATGAAGGATAAAGATGAATGTAATGGGTCAGTAGAAGAAAGAGTGAAGAAGTCTTAGAGTAGAAGAGAGACTCTGTAGCTATGTGCACAGAGGCATAGAGTAGAGTCCACAGATCGAGTGCACGAAGCCCCACAGCTGAGTGTGCAGGGAAGTCTTGAGTCTGTAAGTAGAACTGAAGTATCAATAAAGATATTATTCCAGCAATTCCCATGTTTTAGCTCTTTATTTCTGTTATGAATGAATGCGCTTTTATGTTGTGATGAATGATAGGTTTATGAGATAATATTGTATTGATGCACGATTTTACATAATTTATATTGTGATATGAACGAAAGTAATGATAATTGTTTACGTGAAGAATATCTTGTTTCATGTTAAAGTTATCGAACACTCGAGTCAATCTCGGTAAATCCAGAATTAGGAGTAATCCCAGAGGCACATAAGAGGTTGATTCAACTGTTTAGGGTCCACAAAAGATAGTAGTAGACCTTCACAAAGGTCTATATTTTAGTTAAAGGAGGTTATATCGATCAACCTTAAAGGCTTATCGATCTGTGCAAAGGAAGGTTTAGTGATTCCAACCTAAGCCACATATACTTAATGATGCAAATTAAATTGCATGTCACACTATGTTAATGTCATGTCCCAAGATGAACATATCAATTGTGAAACCCTCTTAAACCAAAGTTTAAGCCTTTTAATTGAATGTATGAGCAGAAGCTATCAAACTTTACCATGAAACATTAATCCCGCTTATTTCTATTATAATTTCCATATAATAGAAATATTTCATAACCCAAACTTAAAACCTTACCTTTCCACCATTCTTCAAACCTTTGCACATATATCGATGCTCTCCTTAGCGCATTAAATCTCTGCCGTCGATCTCATTCCTCAATCCAATGGTTATCGCGTCACCCAAACGCTAACTAGCTTAGTTGATCTCCACCGTTGATCTGTCTCGCTTGATCCAACGACTATCGCATCACCCGCTCACCAACTAGCTTGGTCAATCTCCACTATTGGTCAATCCCACTCGATCCAACGGCTATTGCGCAATCTCGCAGAGATACTTAAACAACTGATATTAGGTGGAGAGTGTGCAAGAAAAATAGTTTTATTGTGCTACGTGTCAGCTTCTAAGGGTAATCATGTGAATTTTTTGAATACTTCTTCCCACCTTTAGGGCACGCTAGATACCACTTACCATCTTTTCAAGACCGCACCATTATTATGCTAACACGTGGTTTTAATCTCCTCCATTCATCTTCTTGACTTCATTTTGGGCAACTTAATCCTAGCCATCTATTGCACACAATCTCGTCTGTTGATCTGTCTGATCCAACGGTTCCTGTGCACTATTATGTTATTTTATTTCTTACTATGTAATAGCCCATTCATCTTTCTTCCTGTGTATTTGTTCACACCCTACGGTCTTCACTTTTTCTGATCTCGATCTCCGCTCTGTTACTTCTCTTCTTCGTGCCTTTATGCTTCCTTCATAAATCCTTAGGTTTCAAGAAACCTTACAATTATACCTTCACTGTATGATTGAAGGTTTCCTTTAATACTATCTGTGTGTAAAACCATAACACTCTTCTTTGCACTTCTTCTCTGACTCTGCACACATGCAACCTATGTTACGTAGAATTACTCTAGTCCACACACAATTTATAATTCAATTACTCAATACACACCACACAAACTCAGAAACCAAGTTATCTGTATTAATAAACAAATATTTACACAAGGATTTATTTCTCGGCCTGATCTTCTATATCAGTGGCCTTTCCTTTCCTTCGTGTAGGCTTAAGTAACTGACTGACTGGCTAACTGACTGACTTTATGCCTTTTAGGCTTACATTTATACAAAAAGTTCCATTAACCAATTCTGGTTCAGATCCTTCATTTGCTGGACTAAATCTTGAATATCCTCTAAGTCCATTGTTGACTCAACTAATCCCTAAGGATCCTCTCTAATCCCCAAATCACGAAATAATTCCTAATCTAATAATTAAAATTGATTTCCAAATCTCTGAATCCCCACTAATCACTCATGTTCTCCTACATTCGAGAGCATTTACAAATATCCTCACAATATCTAATTAATTCCTATTCCAATCACTCAAAACATTAATAGTTACATTAATTTGATACATAAGAATCCAACTGCCTTGAAAACACAAGACTCCTACGTTAACTAGAATATAGTGAAATTGTTGAGATGAATGCTCCTGCATTAGATGCCCAAGGTTAAAATAATCATGATCTCCTGATCATGTGCTTTCGACCTTTGTCTTCCTAGATCCCATACTTTGTTCTGTAATTTGTCTTTGGTTGTTTTTGTTGTTGTTGTTGTAGTCCAAGTCTCCACACTTTATGTTGCTTTGCCCCACTAGTTATGCTTTCACACTCCATTGTTGTCTTTCTCTTGCTGTTGCTTGTTCTTCTTTCTGTTGCTTTCTTCTGAGGCACCTTCATCATCAATCTTCTTATTCTTTCAATATTGATGTCAAATTTATCTTCTGAATGATAATTACTTTTCCATTTGTTATTGTACTCTATCCTCTCATCTTCAAATTGTTGTTTACAGACTTCTCTTTGAAGTTGTCGGATTCTTACTACCGCCCTTTCATCCTTACCCTCTTGTTGTTTTCCAAACAGCCTCTGTTCAATATTTGTAAATTTATTTTCAAAAAATAAATTGTCCTCTAATTTCATTTGTACTTGATTCCCCTCAAATACATTAATATGTTGTTCATCGATTCCAGCATATTTTCCTTCCTCTTCTTTGACAACCCTCAGTAATTGTCCTTCACTTCCTTGATTGATTCTGACAATCAGTTTAACTTCTTCAACAACAATATCTTTATGCTTTTCTTTTTCCTCATTAGCATGTGTCACCTGGCAACTTCCAGTCTTCTTCAGTTCTAAAACCAACTCTTCAACTTGAATAATGTCTGTCTCATCTTCATCAAATCCTATAATCATAAAACAATTATCAGAATTAAAAATATAAGGCCTCATTACCTTTTTCTTCTCTGGTAACATCTCAGTATACTGCTCTGAGTTTTCCTTCAATTCCCTTGTCAACACATCAGTATGTTGATTTAACCTCTTCTTCATATCATCTGTTTCAATGATATATCCCTGCTTTGGCACAATAATGAACTCCTTCTTTTGTAATGTCAATTTGTTGAACTTTTATTACCATCCCTTTTTCCTTATGATTGTCATTCATGACAATTTCTTTGTTTTTCCCTTTTAGCAATTTATCCTGAGTATACATCCTCTGCTTTTCCAACTTCCTTCTTTGAAAGTCTAGTTTTTTATATAACTCAATAATTTCAAATGGAGTAGAATTTGGAAATTTTACACAATTTTCCATACCTTACTTTGTTATTGACCAATCATTAGATGTCCTTTCTCCCTTTGCTAAATCATTTGCATAGTCTTCTTCTTTCTTCAATTATGTTCTTGTCTTTTCTTTGTCTTGAGACAAATCTGCCTCCCTTTCTTCTTCAATACACTTTGCCTTTTTGTCTCTCTGTAATCCTTCTTCAATAGTTATCCTTGCCCCATCACCTGAATTAATATTCTCCTGCATTTGTTCTTCATCAATAACATTAACCAAATTCATTAGATTGCCTCTCTGAGACAATATTCCTTCATTCTTTGTCAGAATAAAATCCTGATCTTCCACCTCTATGACATTTTTAAATGACTATCTTCTCTCATTAAGAAACTCATCCATAGACTCTTTCTGGTGTAACCGGTCAAATTCTTCCTCTTTTGCGAAATTTCCTTTGTCACCTTTTACTTCAAGATCTTCATACATTCTGAAGACATCTTCACAAAGTTGCTTTTCTCCTACAATACCTGCAATCATACACAAATTATTAGTTTTAAAAACATAAGACCTTGTGGTCTCACTTGATGCTCCAATCATCATATCTCCTTGTTGTCTTGAATTCTCACAATAATTCATAAGATCTTCCACAAATCTCTGGTCTTCATCTTCACCCAGAAATTCACCCTGTTCTTCTTCACAAATGGAAACTTCCATTTCCAACTCATCTTCTCTGAGTTCTTCCACCAACCACTTCACTTGCATTTCTTGCAGCCTTCTCTGCAACTTAGACCACTTCATTACCTTTTTCCTCAAGACCCAACCTTTTCTTTGGTTTCCTCTAGTAGCATCCTTAGTACATTGAGTTGTTCTTCTAACTCTGTGATCTCCTTATCACACTCCTCTTGACTCATTCTCTTGAAATTTACCTTGGCATCCTCCTTCTTCACTTTTCTTCTGCTATGGTCTTCCTTAGAACATTTGTTATATTTGTTATGACTATCAATAGTGATCTTCTTCTCTATCTTCATCAGTTCCTCACTCACTTACTATGATCTACATTAAAGCCTTCACAAATGCAAGTCCTCCCTGCTACCACTTACCTCACCAAGATCTCCTCTGTACTTGGTCTTTTGGCAAGAACTTGGTTCTCTATTCTCTTAAACCTCTTTGAGCACTTCTCTCTGCTCCTTCTAGGATTCAACTCATCTGCCCCTTTTAAGAACACAACTATCCTCTTGTATTTCAATCACAATAAAATACTAGATTCTATCACCTCTTCTTTCACTCAGAAATTCTTACCAGCTTCTTCATCGCTTAATAATTCTACCCACATCCTTTGTAGATTTTCCTTTATGATCTTTCCATGAGCTATAGCAAAACCTCTACGGTAAAAATTCCCTCTTGCTACATGATACCTCACTAAGATTCTCTCTTCTGAGCTTAATCATTTGGCATCTCTCTGGTTCTCTCCTCTAGAACCAATTGAGCACCCCTTGCTCTAGGTTGCCGCAACCTTCTCACCTTCTTATGCCGCTACCTTCAAGACCTCTGCATGATCTTGTTCTACCATTCACCTGCACTTTGAATGGATTGTTCCTTGTTTCCTTTGGATCTGCAAATTTTGCTACAATTTATCTCTGTATGCCTACTATTTGTTAGATTTAAGATCTGATCTCCTCTTGCTTATATGCATATCTTCAAAACATAACTTTTTCTAAGTTTTCTGAAAGAATTCTTACACACGGAATTTCCTTGTTCTACTCTGATACCAAATGATGCTAGCCTAAGTCATAGATACTTAATGATACAAATAAAATTGAATGTCACGCTATGTCAATTTCATGTCCCAAGATGAACACCAATATCAATGGTGAAACCCTCTTAAACCAAAGTTTAAGCCTTTTAATTGAATGTCTAAGCAAAAGATATCAAATTTTACCATGAAACATTAATCCCACTTATTTCTATTGTAATTTACATATAGCAGAAATATTTCATAACCCACACTTAAATCCTTACCTTTCCGACATTCTTCAAAAATTTGCACATATATCAATGCTCTCCTTAGCGCATTAAATCTCCACCATTGATCTCATTCCTCAATCCGATAGTTATCGCATTACCCGATTGCTAACTAGCTTACTCAATCTCCACTGTTGATATGTCTCGCTTGATCCAATGGCTATCACGTCCACCTCTTGCCAACTAGCTTGGTCAATGTCTATCATTGATCAATCTCACTCGATCCAACAACTATCATGCAATCTTGTGCAGATACTTGCATGACTGATATCAGGTCGAGAGCGCGCAAGAAAAGTAGTTTTCTCGTGCTACGTGTCAGTTGCTAAGGGTAATTGTGTGAATTTTTAGAATACTTCTTCCCACCTTTAGGGCGTGTGAGATACCACTTACCATATTTTCAAGACCATGCCAATATTCTACTAACACGTGGTTTTAATCTTCACCATTCATCTTCTTGACTTAATTTTTCATGAATTAATCCTAGTTGTCTATCACACACAATCTCATCCATTGATTTGACTAATCCAATGGTTCATGTGCACTGTTACATTCTTTTGTTTCTTATTGTGTAACAGTGCATTAAGCTTTCTATCTTTGTATTTATTCATGCATTACGGTCTTCACTTGTTATGATCTCGATCTCCACTCTATTACTTCACTTCTTCGTCCCTTTACACTTCCTTCATAAATCGTTAGGTTTCAAGACATCTTATAGTTATACCTTCGTTGTAACATTGAAGGTTTTCTCCAATACTGTCTATGCGTAAAACCATAACACTCTTCTCTGCATTTCTCCTCTGATTCTGCACACCTGCAACCTATGTTACGTAGGATTACTCTAGTCCACACACAATTTATAATTCAATTAGTCAATACACACCACACAAACTCAGAAATCTAGTTACATGTATTAGTAAACAAACATTTACACATAAGATTTCTTTCTCAGCTTGATCTTCTATATTAGTGGCCTTTCTTTTCCTACCCATAGGCTTAAGTGAATGATTGACTGATTGACTACTGGCTGACTCTATGCCTTTTAGGCTTACATTTATAAAAAAGGTTTCGTTAACCAATTATGGTTCAGATCCTTAATTTGTTGGACTAAATCCTAAATATCCTCTAAGTCCACTTTTGAATCAAATAATCCCTAAGGATCCTCTCTAATCCCGAAATCATGAAACCTATTCCTAATCTAAGAATTACAATTAATTTCCAAATCTCTCAATCCCCACTAATCACTCATCATCACTCACATTCTCCTACATTCGAGAGCATTTACAAATATCCTCACAATATCTAATTAATTCCTATTCCAATCACTTAAAACATTAATAATTACATTAATTTGATACATAGGAATCCAACTTCCTTGAAAACACAAGACTCCTAAGTTAACTAGAATATAATGAAATTGCTGAGTTGAATGTTCCTGCATCATTTAGGGCATAAAACGACATTACATTAATCTCTAGGTGTGAAAACTTGGTTCCAGCATCCCCCCATACTGCTTCGAGTGAGACCTGAGTCTGCGCTCTGCGGTTTGATGCCAAAAGGGCCAGTAGTGTAGGGATTTTTTTGGCAAAACTTAAATCTAAACATGGGTTACGACCCACTAAGCCAACAACTAGTGTGGTACTGGTGATGCAGGGGTGTGCCTCCACTACTAGACCTCTAATACTTCTTCCAACAATTAGAACTAGTTTAATTAACTATAACTCAATTAGATTGAGTTATCTAATTACAAATCCAAAGAACTCAACTTCAGCCCCTAAAATTTAGGGATGACTCTACATGACTCTAGATAGACTTCCAACTCAAATTTACTAAGTCAATTTAACTTAATTAACTATTACAAGTTGCTATGAGAATTAAATTACAATTTAATTAACAATTTAATTGAAGGACAAATTAAATTGGAATTTCTTGTTGCTATTTTTAACAATATTATCATGGAGAATCAAAATAGAAAGAATTTCAGTGAACAAGGGAAACTGTGAAAAAATCTACACTGGTTGATGGAAAAAGGAAGTGTAACGACAATAATGTATTACACTCAATTGCACTTTCAAGCAATAAAATCTACAAAAGAAAAACTACCCAGCCTATGATCATATAAGACTCTATGACAAGCGTGCAACTACAAACCATTAAGCATGGGTATGGACTGGAAAAAATCTTCTAATGAGTCTCCAATTGAATCATGGAAACAAATTTTAGGGAAATTTAAACATGAAAGACTGAACAAGGGCATATTCATGTCATAAGCCTTGGTATCAGGTTGACCACAATCCAAGATGTCGTGCACGTGAGGTTCTTTGATGGATGATGAGAAAAATTCCTTAAAATCCTTATCTCTTTATATGTTACAGATTAGAGATTTTCTTGGGATGGGATGTAGTGGTGGAAGCTCAATATTTAAATTAAATTTCCTCCCTTGGGGATTGAATAATTTCACGTGAAGAAAATAAGCATTCCTCAAGAGAGAGTCAACATCCAATGCGATGACCTAAATGATAAAACTAAGTAAAAGAATCATAAACTGACCAAAATCAAAAATATTCTCATGGTGACAAGAACCTCAGATAACCATCAGCGTAGGCTGAAGTGTCCTACTCACCTAAATTAGTTTTGAATCCTAACAATATTGATAATCAATCATCGAAAACATAATCAATTGCTTATCAAAACAATATTCATTATCCAAATCATGAGATTTAAAACGAATATAGATTTTCAAGATTAATACAAAAATATTCGATGATAAGCATGTAATTTTCTTGATCAAACAAAGATATACCTAAAAGAAAATTGTTGATAATTTCATCAGAATCCATTTGGAACTTTTTCCAATTCAAATCTTGATGTAAAAACAATGATTCATCCATATCACTTGAACAATAATGACCATATAATTCAGAGAAAAGGAAATCATCCGGGTCATGGTCATCTAAGGGTTCAACTTGATTAATGGGTTGAAGATTGACTGGTGGAATATCAATATTGGGAGTTGGTTGATTGATAAGGTCATATGAATCACCATTACGGGAAAGATGTGAAACAATGATTAGTTCTTCATCTGCTAATTGACCTTCCAATTAAATGATAGGTTGAGGTTTGAAACACGAAACATAAAAAGAAGGAGGACATGCAACAAAAGGCAAGTCTAGTTCTTCCTCATGATGTTGAAATTCTCTTCGATCAGGAGGACATGATGAATCACATTCAAAATATTTCCTTGACTTTTAGACTAAGAAATGAAATTTCTCTTCTAGGAATTTCCATTCCACATCCTTGTTTGGGAATTTTTAATAAAGATGAAGGAATAGATAAACAAAATGCTCAAGAGATTCATTGGGTTCATTCTAAGTTGATTGACTTTATTAAGAACATATCTATATTCATACTTGTCAAAGAGACAATGAAGCTCGTTAACAAAATGCTTGAAAGATGTGTTAGAAGCATTGGGTAAACAATTGTGTGAGGATTTCTTTAGAATAAATAGCACTTGAGAAACAAAATTGAAAAAATTCAATCACTTAATCAAATATGATTTTTGTACCCTTTCCATTGAATTTAAGATCCGACAAGTTATGTAAAAAGTATGGGGGGTTCAAATATTTAAAGCTTTAGAAAATTTCCTCGGGATTATGATATGGGATGGAACCATTAAAGGTAAGAGATTCAAAGAGACTTCACAGGCTCAACTTTTCATTTGGCCCTCCTTCTAGTGCCTCCAACATTGTAAGGGGATCTCCCAGATGTGAAGTCCCAATGAGACCTCACACCTTTTGGCACAGGAGACCCATCTGGTCATATGATCCAACAACCATTTGAATGGTTTAAAGATATTCCTTGGTTACAAACCAACATAAGAGAACACAACATCACTTTGGAGCAGCAAGAATGTGAGCTTTGTGATACACCCAATGTAAGGTATATGAGGGATACTTCCACGGCTGGTGAGGGAAATGAGCCACTGGTTATAAAAGTAATAGTAATCTATGTAGGAAAACTCAAGGATAGAGAAAGACTTGTTGAATTGCAGATTAGACCACATAATAAACAACAATCGATAAAGCATAATAACACTTATTCAATAATAGCCATAACTAAGAAATGGATTAGTTCATTAACTTAGTATGTAAATGAAGCAACATATAACATAAAAATAATCATAATAATCCAAGTAAATCCATGATAAATGTATGAAGAAGTGACACCTCATTAGGCTTCTGATTATAAGTGCAAGATCCCAAGTAGACTATTACATAGATGAAACATTGTATCCAATAGTGGAACACAAAGCCACAACTTGCTTCTCAAAAGATTGATTTATCTCCTATGTCTTGCAAGGGAAGCCAATGCAAGACCTCAAGAATATAAGCCTTCCAAAAGCCACTTTCTTGAGTTATGAGGAGCTACTTATAACAAATATAAATTCCATGTGTGACTATTCATATTCCACATGTGTCCCTTGGACTTCATTACATATCATTTATTACTTAATACAGTTTACAAATGAGACAATGACCTAATAAGACAAAACTGAGAATGGGTCAAAGACTCATCAAATGGATAAATCATTTGCTTCCTCATGCATTTCACTTGTAATGTAAGTGTGTCCTGCTTTGAACTCCTTTATGATGGCTTTGACCCGACTGGGAAATTCCCCTTTGTACCCCATTTTCACCTCTAGTGCCTCCATGAGTATGTTCTTAGAATTTGACTATACATTATTCCACAACCATGAAAACTTCATATGAGCTTTGGTTGGTTCAATGGCATACTACATAATAATGTCTTTGGTTACCTTCAAGCCTTCCTTTTCTGTTGCCTGTTTGATTTTTTCAATATATTCCCTAATCTTTTGGAATATGACTTCTCTGCCTCTGATTGTTTCAAGTGATCCAATGGTGGGCATCCCATGTTTCTATGTTAGAGACTCAAGCCCATTATGTAGTCAATTATAAACAACCGTAGTAGTAACCAGTTGTGCTCCAAGATGTGAGTAGTTCTTTACATGGACTCTCAACTGAACTCTATCTATATATGTAACAACCTTATATTTATTTTCCAAATGTTGGAGATGATATAGATATTTGGGAACCAACTCCTAGATCTAGTAAACTGCTCTATTTTCTACATTTAGGATATTCACCACTTCTTGTGCATTCTTTTGAATGTGAATGAGAGGAGCCACAACCTGATGTATACATACCATCTCATCTTATAATTTTTCCATGGAATCCTCCATTTCTCCCACATCTTCTTGCATCGATTACTTCCATTATGCGGTCTTGAAGTTATGTGATGACAACCGTTAATTCTCTGCTACAGGATGTTATACCTATTGCTTCACCGCAACAAGTTCTCTTCTCATCCTAGAATTCTCATTCAACAAGTACTCAAGGTTATCCTGTACCGCTGTAGCGAATGCAAAATTTTCTTTCATGAATACAATTATAGGCTATTTTGTGTCATCTTCCCAATTAGCTTCCTAATGGGATCAATCAACATCCCATTCCCCCTTTACATCATCATTACACAAATACCTATGCATGGCTCTCTCATTCTGCATAGTTTCTAATCTAAACTGCATCATCTAATCCACTTTTAGGACCAACATTCCATGGCCTCTTGTTGGACAACGTTCACCTACAAGTTTCTCCACTATGGCCTATGTTGATCACCTACAGGTTGATTCCCTTTACACCTGCGTTGGTTCTAAAAAGAGATAATCTTGAAGCTTCCAAGATTTGTTGTAACCATTTACCTTAGATAAAGTTTTTGAATCCTATCCTATCCTATGTTGGAGTTTCGATCCCTTATCCTTATATCTTATCCTCCCATCAATAGTGTATCTCAATCCCAAGATTGGTTAAAAGATAATAACTCCCAACTTACCTCACTCCTCTATATATTTACAACCTTCCATATTCAAGGGATTGGCTTTTGGAGAGTGATTCTACCCTTACGTCATTGTTGTGAGAGTTATCCTTTCATGCATTTAGGGTGATTGGAGGTGCACTTTGTGAAAAAGGAAGGACAAGTCAACAACTTGGAGGATCTCTTCTATAAGATGAACACCTATTTATGGTTGTAAGTCACTAGATTTATATCAATACAAAGAGTTCTTTGTTTTCCTATTTGTGATGTCATTATTTCATATATTTCAATACAATGTTGATCTGTTGAATAATGTAGATATATGATGGTATCTTTTATATATATATATATATTATTATATTTATATCTATATTTATATATTTATATAATATCATAGTTTCTTGGCTTGTGTTGTTTGGTTGTGCAGGTTATAATTTCGGCAGTTGAAGCCAGGATTGAAGCATTCAATCCAATGAAGGAGAAAAATATATGATATATTCTGAGTAGGTTTCAACCCTTTATCTAGTTTAAAGAAAACATAGGGTCCTACATCTTTCTATTGTTCTAGGTTAGCCACCAAACCTAGGGGAGATAAGTTTCTCCACAATTGTAAATACCTCATAACATGTTATGAAACTAGCTCATGAAAAGATAGAAACTATAGATGAACGCCTTAGAATTCAGCCTCTTCAAGGGGGAAACCTCCTTTACATTAAAAAAATGAACAATTCTTGGATGATACAAATGAAAAGACCTCCTTTCTATATATAGGAGTCTAAGGGGTCATAATATAATCAAAGCCGACATAACAATAATAATGTAAGGGCACAATAACAATAATAGTGGGCTTCTATGGGGCACAATAATAACAATATGGGGACTAAATTGGCACAATAATATAATAAGTGGGTTGTACTAATAACAATAGGGGGTTACACTAGTAGTATAGGGACCTAATATAAATCCAACCATATCTTGTAATTCATTTGTCGAAATTACCACTCCTCAAACTATCAAGATAGAAGGACATATCAAGAAGAAAAATGTTCAAGAAGTGAAAGATCACATTGAGCATCAAGAAATGAATCCGACCATATCTTGTAAAGGATTGGAAGAAATTACCGCTCCCCAAACTATAGAGATAGAAGGACATATCAAGAAGAAAAAGGTTCAAGTAGTGAAATATCACATGGAGCATCAACACCAAGTTCTCCAACTTTTAAAGGAAAACGCCACTTCGATGCAAAATCAAACGAAACAATAGGTAGATCAACATCATAGTGAAAAATTTTTTGATGTAGGTGATTGGGTATTTTTACTGCTACATCTCAAGCACGCTATTTATGAGAAGGAAATGTTGGCAATACTACATGCACTTAAAAAATGGTGGCCTTATTGAATGGGAAGACTCTTCAAGGATGAGGATGTGGAAACATTGTCTTGTGTTATTTCTATTATCCAACCAAATTGGATAAACGAAGCAAGGGATGAATGGAAGAAGGATGAAGAAGTATGGCCACTTATTCAAAAGTTGCAAAAGATCCCAATTCAAACAATATTGCCAAAAATTGAAGAGGAAGGAAAAACCATATTAGAACCTGGAGCAGTCACAGAAACAAGAACCCGACAGCTACGAAATCGATCAATTTCAGAGTATCTAATCAAGTGGAAGAATTTACCCACAGAAGATTCCACATGGGAGGACAATAATTTTATACAGAAGCATCAAGAACTACTCAAGCGTTGAGGACAACACTTTTTGAAGGAGAGGGGCATTTTAGGCCCCTAT